>QVNW01000057.1:0-59112 GCA_014825475.1 Pseudomyrmex flavicornis
AAAAAAAAAAAAAAAAAAAAAGACAGGTCTGTGTCACGCTGATGTGTATCTGCAGAATTCATTTTTATATAAAAGATGGCTCCTTTCAAGAGCTTTTAAATCGACGGACATCTGTGAATAATGCAGAAGAATATTTGAATGTCAAAAATATTTAAGCAAAATCGATCGTTCGAGAAAAGAAGGAAGAGAAAAGAGAATCACGTTGATCATATTCCGAGATATGCTAAGTTCGTTCCGAATAAGTCGACTGAATAAAATCTCCGTAATATTTTCTTTCTCTTTGCGCTTCACTTCTACAAAAGAAAGAGAAAATAAGCAAGTCTAATCCACAGTTTTGTGTTTTAAATTAATAATTTTACATATATTTTTGTGAACTCTGTGCGGTTCCACTTGTTATGGATAAAAAAAAGAAATAGAATCTTTCAATTTGCTCTCTTTGATTGAACACCGACTGTTTTCCCTAACGCATTAAAAAGTTTTGAATACCTATTGCTTTTGTTTCGATATGATTTCTGTAAGAGTAGAATCTCGACTTTCAAATGTAAGAAAATTAAGTGGAAAATGTAAATAAAAAAATCAAACCGAAATATATTTTTTGTTAATTATTCTTATTTTTTTTTTTTTTTTAGATTTGTGCTTCTCAGCGACCGTGTTTTTCATAATGAAGACATCTCCACCATTCTTGATTCACGATCAAAGTGCGTGTGCGAATAAAAAGTTCAAAGTATCATCAACATCTCATATCTCTTTTTTTGTGCGCAATCGATTCTACTGTATATAAACATCGATATTGTAGAATATCGAGTTGTGCGCGCCAGGTATCAATTTGGTTACTAATTAAAACTCTTTCATGCCAATGATTGTTGATGGTGATCTTTTTTTTTTTTTATTAACGTTAAGATCATTGTGAAAGAACTTAAGTTTGCAATCGCAAAGCAAATCAACAATCACAGATCAATATAGATCTTAACGGCACGATTACAGTTGTTACGTGTAAACTTTATCAGCTAGAATGATTATAAATGTTATGATCATATCGTGATCAGAGCCACGAGCACGAGTGCTCTTTGCCTTCTCCTTCCCTCGTCAAGCTGCCGATCACATTTTGTCGATGACCGAAGATGGCCGCGACGGACTTTTGAAATTGCACCCGTGCTACATCTCAATGACGTTCTGCTCGTACCGCATATAAAGGTTTCCTCCTTTCCTTCCGAGGGATTCTCTCTTCTCGTTCCCTGTTCCTCCGACGAACGTTCGCCGCGTGTTTCAAGCGCAAAAAGTGCGAGAAAGAATTTGCACCGGATTAAAGAGCCGTGTGGTTGGTCTCTCAGGCGCTTGACGAACCGTCGTCACCGTGGCTGAACTCTTTCATACGCGATGGACATCGACGCCGATTCCTGTCTCAAGGACTGGAACGACCTGGCAAAGGAGTACAAAGAACTCGAGGTGAGATTCATCGTGTTCTTCCTTGGGAAAACGACGGGCGAGCCGGGCTCTTCCGCGTAGACGCGCTAGGTTAAGTCACGTCACCTCGCACTATTTTCTCATTCGTGTCGCAGATGCTGACCCGACAGACGTAAATCACTTTTTTTTTTTTTTTGACAATTTTGCGAGCGTCACGTGATTTGCACGATTTCCAAGAATTAATGAAATGTCGATCGTGCAATTTGATTCACACTTGCTTTGCATTTGTTTTGTTGAATCATTCTTATCTTTAATTAATGAGTGACTATAATGATATAGCAGAATTTCAATAGTTGAGTATTTTGATCGATGTTCATGAGTCACAAATTCAGTTGACATTATTATTTTTGCAAGATAATTAATTGCACTGCTTGAAATTGTATTTGTTTGCAGATATTAAACCGAGAGTACCTTGCAAAATTAGAGAAGGTTGGTGAGCTACAGGCAAAATGTGTCAAAGCTATTTCTCACCAAAGGTACAGAATGGGTGTAATATCCAAGTCCATAAAACAGTAAGTTTTTAATATTATCTTTCATTCTTTATAAACTGTAAAAGTTTTTAAAAAATAAATCGAAAAATATTATTATATTATTTGTATTAAACTTGTGTGTATTTTATTTTCAGTCTAAACAAAGAAGCACAAGAAGAGTTACGAAAATCTATGGCCAGGAGAGAGCAACAACTTTGCGAAATAGGACAAACTTTACCAAAGCCAAATGGCACATATCTTAAAATTATCTTGGGAAATGTTAATGTTTCGATATTAAATAAAAACGACAAGTATGTTATTAAATATCAGAACAAACACGGATTGCGTGCATTATGTTGAACAATCTCTTAAAGTGATTGATGCTTTCAGATTCAAGTACAAGGATGAATATGAGAAATTCAAATTAGTTCTTTCAGTAATTGGCTTTGTGCTGTCTGTATTGAACTTGTTCACCAATATAAGGTAAAGAATATTATATCTATACAAATTTTTCTTATTCTAATGAATATAATTATTTTGTGTTTTCTTTATGTAGAAAACAAATTTGTATAATTTTAGCTTATTGTAATTTATATACATATGTATGTTTCTGTTTTCTTGTGTTTCAGAACTTTAGAATTAAGTTTTATGTTTCTTCTTGTCTGGTATTATTGTACGTTAACGATAAGAGAAAGTATACTTAAGGTGAATGGATCCAGGATCAAAGGATGGTGGAGATTTCATCATTTTCTCTCAACTGTGATATCTGGTGTTCTACTGGTATGGCCAAATACAGGACCGTGGTATGAATTTCGAAGTCAGTTTATGTGGTTCAACGTTTACATCAGTAAGTTATTCTCGACTTCTTTCTATGTGAAAACGTCTGTCATTTCTCATGCTGATGACATGTGTTAATTTTCAGGTGTAGTTCAATACTTGCAATTCCGCTATCAGCGTGGAGTTTTGTATCGGTTAAAAGCTCTGGGCGAAAGGGATAACATGGACATTACTATCGAAGGATTTCACTCGTGGATGTGGCGTGGTCTCTCATTTTTGTTACCGTTTCTTTTTATTGGTTACTTTTTTCAATTGTACAATGCGTATACGTTGTACAATCTGATGTACCATCCAGAGGCGACGTGGCATGTGCCGGTGCTTAGTGCCATGTTTCTCGTACTATTCCTTGGTAATAGTACCACCACTATTATGGTGATTCCGCAGAAGCTTGTGAAAGAAAGAATTAAAGATCACTTGTTCGCGTCCAAGCTCGATCGTAAAAAAGAAGGAAACGTGCACGACAAATCTGCGAAAGACGAGTAAAAGAAGAGAGACTTTGCGATATAAAAAGTGTTGTGCTTGAGCGAACAATTACGAGTGCATATTACGTTAAATGTCAATAATATATATACGAACACACACATACGACGCGAGTAAGAAAAAAACTTCGACTGGAAACGATAAGTATTGTTTTTACACATTTATGTTGACTTCTTGAGTTGAGTCCGATATTCCTCGAATGTGCTCAAGAATATTTTTGCATTCTTCAACTCTCTCTCTTCTGGAGATAAAATATATTTTTTTTTGTTAGTCGATTTACACAAGAGAGAAATTCCGTACACAAGATCCGTGTTTTTCTTCGTTTTGGAATTTGATCTGTGTACAGTCCATGTCGTATGTCACATACTATAGACTGGGATTGAAACTGTGTTCAAATTAATGATCGTATTGGACCATTTTACATTGAAGCGAGCCAATCTCAAGCATTCTTAGTGGACTTTGTTCTCCCGAGCCGATAAATTCCAATACATAAGTATGTCAATCCGTAGCGCTTAAGTCTTGAATAGAAGAATTGTTAATAGTTATTTTAAAGTAACCTCTTAAATAATAATTAAAATTAGACTATCACAAACAAATGGGGAAACATTTTGATCATCAAAAATTATCACTGTGTACAGAATATTTGTAGCTTTTAATGTTTTTCATATCTCGTTTTTACACGCGTGATGTAAACGATTTCTATAATCTCTTAAAATCTTAAAATTTTTATTACGTAAAAATGAATCTCGCGATCTGTTCCATCGAAGAAAAACGAATTCTGCACTGATCAAACATCCCACCAGTCATGAATTCGATCCGTTTATTCCGGGGACATTTATACGTACTACTTTTTTGTACTTGACTTATATCGGAAATATTTATTTTTGACCAGATTATACTATTATACTGTGTTCTCAGTATACTCGGTATATTCCTATCAAGTTGTGCACACAATTGCAAATATCAGCGTAAGATTCGCGATAAGAAATCGGACTGTATTAGTTACGAAGAATTTTATGTGTATACGTAGATAAGCACATGTGCATACACAATCGTTTTTTTTTTTTTTTTTTTTTCTCCCGAATGTTTTACGGTTTCTACACGCACATGTTTGTAAATTATTATCTGTCTATATACACGTATATACATATATACTTGCACTATGGCGTTATAAGGTAAAGCGCACGGAGTAATTGTGCTGAACGCCGTGCTTTCGATATACTTGTTACTTTACTTTTTCAATGTATCTACTAAAACACATAAATAAAAGCGTACCGAGCAGCCTAATCTGTACAACGAAAGCAGACGAAATTCATTTCACTTCTTGTCGAGTCGCATTAATTCTTGTTTAACGCAATTCTCAATTTTTTACACTTCTGTTTTGTTTACGTTGTACGCAAACGTAAAAATATGTATATATCTTTATTGCGAATGTATGTTTTTTTATCGTAAGCGCAATTTATAATACATGTATATATATATTAGGAAAAGTTTTTGGCTTTTTTTTTTTTTTGCAAAATTCAACCTTTATTTGGAAACAAAACAATCGGATAACTTCTGTTCCGGATCTGCCGTGACTGTTTCACCGGCGCATTTTCTCTTCAGTCGATTATCCAGAAACAGGTTGTTGTTATGTGTTGGATGCTTTACATTTTTTGAAAATTTAAGTAACCAACTAATCTATCAGTTTATTGTGTTGTCAAACAAGAAATGTGTTTCATCTCTTTCTCTTTTATTTTAATAGTGCAACTTTATTTTAAAAGATATTCTAAGTAAGTATCATTATTTCTTGCATTTTATCATTATATTTAAAAAAACTTTTGAAGATTTTTTTATTGATTGATATGTCAATTTGTAGATAGAAGATAAGAACAAATTAAAGGGGATGACAAAGCATTTTGAGAAGATTAGTATGTACATGAAGGTACCAGAATGTACTTGGAATAATAGATAACAAGCGCTGTGTTCCCGTACAGCCGCTAGCACAGCTATAGCTAAGCGATAGCTACGTCATTACTGGAAAAGCATAAGCAGCTCGCTCATTGCAACGCAGTCAGTCCAGTCAGTCTACCGACGGTCTTCACGTGCATGCATGGCAAATATAATTCGCATACATTTCATTCCGTTTCAGTAGAAAAGTACACAATTAAGAATCAGGATGCCAGTGAGAATCAACTGCTGGGGGCCTATGCTGGGGGCGACAATTCTTCCGAATGTCGGCGGTTGGGTTGGGGCTTATTACACCAGAAAGAACATGCCTTGGTACGAGGTGAGGATATAAGAAACATGTTGCTTCGCACAATGTCAAATCGCCTCCTGTCACAATGTCGCAATATTACGTCACTATGTGACATAGTAAAAATAGAAAGCGCTTTTTTTGGCATAATAAACTCACAGATTTGTGTTTGCAGGCAAAGTTCAGACTTAGTAAGCATAAATCGATACGCGTAGCATGATATGCAGTGCAATTTAAATTAATCGATCCATCTCGATATTATAATACAATGTCGGACTTGTCTATAAAAAGTTTATAGTTAAGTAATACATGTATTAAGTGTGTATTTTTTTAAATTAATATCGTAATATCGTTGTTTATAAATGATTTGATATGACATCATGATATGACATCATATTTGCTTACGCAATCCATATTTGCTTAATTCGATTCTTTATATTATATAATATTCGATTTGTATAATTACAAGGTTTATAATTGTAATTAAAAATTAATTATAATTATGATAATCATAATTTTATAATTCTATATATATTTATTATTATTATTTTTCTATTTATAAATCTTTATATATAACTTTATATAATTTTATTTGTATAATTATAAACATATGCATATATACATATATATACATGTATATTATGTGTATATATATATATATATATATACATGTATATATATATGACTGTATTTAATATTTATTTGTATTATCGCTTTAACTTCTCATTTAAAATTACACTTATATAGTTCTATAATAAATAATGTTATGTACGATGCGATTTAAACGCGAAATACAAAGAAACAAATGATAGCTCGTACTTAATAATTACAAATAATCACACACAGCTTTACTGATCTCTAATTGCTCACTAGTGTTTTGTTTGTTTCTTTTTAAAAAAAACTTTGTCTACATCTAGTTTTCAGATACGATATATTAATTTTAAACTTCAAAACAAATTTCAATGATCAATCAACATAAAAAATAACAGTTTTAAATACTGTATAAATAAGTAATTAAGCTTGCAATCAGAGATTGTAAAAAAGAGCTTATTTTGGGTTTAGTAAAGTTCTACTAAATGCTTCAGCTGTTTTTTTTTTTTTTTTTTTTTTTTTTTTTTTTTTTCTAATATACTTCATCTCGAAGTACTTCTATTTTGCGTGTAAAAGAGAACGAGTGTGTGTGTGTGTGTATATGTGTGTGCGTGTGAGAAAGAGATCAGCTAAGGACTCGCAAATAGCGAAAATGCCTAAGCGTTCATAAGAAATTACAATCTTATCACTAATGATATAATAACATATAGCGTCGCTTTTGTACGTATAGACGTTTGTGTCGCGTTTGGCTTAATTTATAAATATTATTTGTGTTATATACTTATAGACATTGAAAAAACCGACATGGAATCCGCCGAATTGGATGTTCGGGCCCGTGTGGACCGCTCTGTATTGCACAATGGGTTACTCATCATATCTGGTGTGGCGGGACGGGGGTGGTTTTGAAGAAGCAGCCGGGCCACTAGCTATCTACGGTCTCAATCTCGCCCTTAACTGGACGTGGACACCGCTGTTCTTTGGATGTCGCAGCATAAAATGGGTATATCGCGTCTTGTGCGCACACACAGACACATATTTTCGGAAAACAACATTGACTGTTATTTTTTTGTGCAGAGTCTATATGAAATCGCAGCGGTATGGGCTAGCACAGCGGCGGTCGGAATCGCGTTCTACAATATTAATCACGTCGCTGGTTATCTCATCATCCCCTATTTTGCATGGACTTCTCTCGCTACAGCGCTTAATTATGTCATTTACCGAGACAACAAAGAACAATCCGCAGTCGAGAATTTCGAAGAACAGAAAGAACAGAAAAAGAAATAAGACTATTTACATAATATAAAACGACGAGAGAGAAAGGAAATGATAGACACGCATAGCGAAAGCTGTAGATGTTCTTTAGGAAGTTGGCCTTTCGCATCGGCAAAGAATTTCTCACAAAATCAATACTTATTAGTTGACAGAACTAATGAGTGCTTTGTATCAATGATTTATGTACTTAATCGACGAGCATCGAACATTTCATTTCGCACATACATGTATATCTAGAAATTTTAAGAAAGCAAAAACCATCACTGCATACTATTCCATCAAAATCTATTATTTGTTTGCTTATACTGAGAGAGTACAATAGTATACGTTTTTTTTTTTTTTGTAAACATTCAAAAAGAACGCGATATGCATAAATTTTTGAATTTTTAAAGAAAGAACTAATCGAGAGAGAAACAAAACAATCACGTGCCTATCATTTGCTTATTTACAATTGGATAAATGTCCCAATTACTGGCAATCCGATTTTACATGATTTCTTGAATACATAGATTATATCACACGTTGTCTTATTCAAGTTTTACATCCATTTTTATTAGGAAAAGTAATAGAAGGGTACAAGTAACTATCTCGATAAGAAACTTTTTACGTCTATTGCAAAATTGCTCTTTTACTCACAAAAATGCGAATTTTTTATCGATATACTATATAATATAGTTATGACAACGCTTGACTATACATTAAACATAACAGAAAGGTTAACTGAAAATATTTTGTTTAATATATATATATATATATACATATAAACTTGAAAGTAAAAAATGAAAAAATTGTTGAATGTTTTATCCTTGAATAAAATTTTTTATATCTAGCGTGTTTTCAAAAATACCTACCTATCTGTAGGTTTCTTATACTGAAAAGGACGAAGAACACAGTAAAGTAATTTTTTACACATGGACTGCTCGTTTAATATATACAATAATAATAATAATAATAATAATAATAATAATAATAATAATAATATACGTAAATGAAGAAATATATAAACATATAAGTTATTAGATCTATTACCTTGATTATAGATATCATATCAAAAACTGCCAATAATAAGAGTCATTCGATTGCCAGAATTAGAAACAAAGCAATTTCGAAGTTTGCCAATAAGCGAAGTGCAATGTCTTCTCGTCTACTATTTTATTTAAATTTATCGAAATAATTCTATCTTGGTTGTTACATTTGAACTACAAGAAAGTGAAAAGCAAAATCAATCTTTCAAACGAACTAAAGCATCATCAGCCAGGTGTATGCTCAATCAGATACAAGCAAACGCTTAATAGAAGCTTAATTAATTGAGACATTTACCCTTGTCATTATTGTTGATCGTCGCAATTATCAACTTTTAATAAGAACGTGCTTTTTGCATTGAACGCACAACGCCGTTAGTATACATATGTTTATTGATCGACATATGAAATAAAGATATAATCGACCACGTGTACGTACATTACACAGTGTACAATCGTAAATATCTTTTAACTGTACTGAGTGTTAATAAATCATATAAAGAAATCTTGGAGGATAAAGGAAGGGATAATATAGACTTCCATTTTTTTTCATCGTCTACCCTATTCCGCATTATGGAATTACGAAACTTGGTTTTTAATTACAATAGTGTTCGCGCAATTCAGCCAGTGATGTTATGGGGAAGCTTGCTGCCTTCTATAAGAATGTCCGACTACTGAACAGTACTCAAACTCCGAACAGAGAAGATGAACTCAGTGAACGAAGTCGCTGCGAACAAGAACTACTGACACTTAGGCGATCACTAATGTAATTAACATTGGTAAAGCAAAATCAATCGTAAGTGTAGTCCCGCTTTCGTTTTACAGTTATACGGATCAGTGCCATCTTGAACCTTCAATCTCGCCTTTTGTACAGAATAGGGCAGAATATATTACAGAAGAGAGATATCGAGTACGATTGTACGTGCGGCTGTTGCTCGGGCAGGACTTCT
This sequence comes from Pseudomyrmex flavicornis, assembly GCA_014825475.1. Classification (NCBI taxonomy): domain Eukaryota; kingdom Metazoa; phylum Arthropoda; class Insecta; order Hymenoptera; family Formicidae; genus Pseudomyrmex; species Pseudomyrmex flavicornis. The sequence continues at coordinate 9,323 of QVNW01000057.1, forward strand.
TCCGAGCGACCGTCACCGCCGCCGTATTTGACTGCCGTATTTCACAAGCGCTACGTGGGCTCGGTTGCGTAGATGTAGCCCTGTTGTTGCAACACAAAGAGCCGTTTTTCGACCGCTTCTTTATCTAGAATATATATATGAGCAAATGCAAAGTCTCGATTATGATCTGGTCAAAATTTTGTTGAACAAAATCCGTGATCGTGAAAAATGGCACGTACATTTGATAAGCAAAGCTCGGTCCTGGGTGTGGCTGACGTGCTGCGCCAACGAGTGTAATAGTATCTGCGCGGTGTGATAACGTTGGAAACATTCACCACCTTTTCCAAACAATTCGTCCAATGCTGCCGACTGACACTACAAAAACAATCCAATCAAATACACATTGAACATATAAAGAAGAAAATAGAGAAACGAGCTAAGTGAAACTAAGTTGAAGTTGCTTTAGTACCATGTGAATCGCGTGATTGTACAGTATTTTGTCTGCTGTGGCTCCTGTTTGACGAAGGAGTCCCGCGCTATTCAGCTGCTTGCATTCCGTCAGACATGACTTGAATTTCTCATTCATCGTGCTAACAACTGTAATTCAAATTAAATTTAATTCAAACCTATGTAGCATTTGACTCAATTTGCAAATATTGCACTCGATTCAATTTTTATTGCCAAATTTTTATATTATTCTCCTTCATGATGACCATTTACCTTCTTTCACAGTGGCTGTCGGCTGCAGTCTGCCTGCTTTGAGTTCCTGAGTAGCCAGATTCAGACCAGAGCTGAGCCACTGAAGAGCTCGCACCAGTAGGATGACCTGTTCGGCGCGCTTCCTAGTAGCCGCATTGCCGGCTTGTTCGATGCTGCCGAGCGGCGCCGGCTGCTCGATATTGCCGAGAGGCCCGGCTCTGGAACGAGCTACCTCGCACACACAGTCGCACAACGCTACGACAAAGTTCAGCTTCGCCAGAATTTCGTTGTGCTCGCGTTCCATCAGTGTTTCCTCCGGCAGTTCCGGCGCGATAAACGTCAACGGACGATCATCAGCCGTCGTCAGTGGCATGTCGGGGAACAGACTTTGGAAGCTACCGGTTTCTAAGATAACGCGATCTCGATGAAATAATGTTTCAGCTGATATGAGATTTCGGCAAAAGTAAGAGAAAGTTTACCAGATATCTCTGGGAGAGTAACGGCCCTGGTGCCAAATGGTATGACAGGCGAATGTCTGAGAGTGTTATTGTTGTCCTGAAACGCGCGCGAAGTAGGCGAGCCGAGCACTGCCAGCGGACCTGTGAGCAGCGGCGAGGACGCGCTGTTATTGCCCGTGGAACGCCGCAAGGGTGAGGTTCCGCTGGGCGTGTGCGAATGCCTCGCCACGGGGCTGACTTGCCAGGTATTAGGTGGCGGCGGAGTTTCGCTCAACCTAGTGGTTGACAAGTTAGATTTATTCTGTTGATCAATGAGCGCACAATTTGTGAAAAAAAGTGTTTGGGGAGATTTGATATTTTAATTATTTTAAAAGAAAAATAAATCCACAACGAAAAATATTTGCTCGAGAAAATGTACCTTCTACCGGGTGGAGTGCCAATGACAAATTGTACACTGGGCGGACTGAGAGAGCCAATATCCGGGGGATGACTTCTGTGAGAGTCGACACTGCGTTTCATGCTGATTGGTTGGGAACGGGGCACGCTACTGCCGCCGGAACGTGCAGCGTTCGACGACGGCGATTGTGACGGCTGATGAACCGTCGCGTTGCGTTGACACGGAACAGGAATCGGCTCCGAAATCGGCAAGTAGCACGGTCGAGGCGGACTGATGGCTTCCCTGCTCGTCTGTCTGTTGTATCTGGCAAATAGGTGTAGAAATAATATGATAATTGTAAGCACTTACTAAGTACTTAGATTTAAAGGTCTAATCTAATAATGTCATACATACTCGCCCAATTTTGATAAGCATGGTCGAGGAGGACTGATGGCTTCTCTGCTCACTTGCTTGGTATATCTAAGATAATAATAATAATATATAACAGATATTTCATAAAATAATTAAAAATACTGTAAAAGACTGAGATTCCAAGAGAGTGTATCTCCTTATACTTTCTCAAATATAAGAAATTATATAATCTTTTTCTTTCACTCTGTTTTAATCTATTACATAACGTGCACTCACTTGACCGGTGGATTATTGTCAGTGTCGCTGATATCACTTGGTACAAGAACGAAGTCGTCTTCGGGACTAGAACAAGGAGTTTCCGTTGGCTCAGGCTCCGATCTATTAACGATCGGTGTTCTCTCCTCGATCGGGATCGGCATTGTTCCCGGCGATGCCGGCAATTCTGTAGGTACCGGACTTGGGCTTGGGCTCTCCCGAACTCCCGTGATAAACGGATGGCCAAAGAATTCGTCGAAATCCATACGGTCGACCGCTTCACGTCTCAACAAGCCTATCAAGAGATTCGTTAGCTCAGGCGACGTTCCAGGTGGTATACTACAACAAATATAAAAACCTCTTAAGTATATTTATCTGAGATTTTTCTTACTACGATAAAAAACTAATATAGTTTTGCACCTTGGAACAAGATTAACAGTGTTCTCGTAAATCGACTTAAGGGCGTGCGGGTTGTTTGCAGGATGTGGTGCTTTTCCGGTAAGACACTGATATAATATAGTTCCTATGGACCAGAGATCGGCCTTAGCATCATACTGAAGAGACATAATGACCTCAGGAGCCATATACATCGGCGAACCGCAAAGAGTTGCCGCCATAACGCCTTCCTGGAGAAATCTGGCAAAACCGAAATCCGCTGAAAAATAAAACAAAACACTTCCGTTATATGTTAACAGAAAAAGTGATGTGTACTGATATCACTAGATCAATTTACATTTACCTATTTTTAATGTTATTTCATGTGGCTGTGGACATGTTTTGCCACAGTTGTGATTCAACAAGATATTCTGTGGTTTCAGATCTCTGTGGACTATTCCTTTGGCATGCAATACTTTCATCGCGCGAACTAGCTGCTTAAGAAACAACCTTATGGTATCTTCAGAAAGAGTACCTTTTGCTATTAAATAAACAATTACGTATTATCAGCTTCTAATTTTATTATAGTTGATATTTATAACAGTGATCAATTTATTATTGCCTTTTTTTTCACTTGCATGCTTACCATTCAAGTAATCTCCCAAATCTCCGCCATTACAATATTCCATAACCAGGAAGACATTATGATTAGACTCCTGTGCAAAAATTGAAAAGATGCAAATCATATTTTTTTTTAATCAACAATAAATGTGATGTGATCGCGTTTTCGTATAAATATTTCTCACCTTACAATCGTACAGTGCAACAACATTCTCATGATGTAATTTAGTTAATGCCTGTAAGACAAAGCAGTTATATTCAAAAAACATATATTTTTTTACTGTTTTATTATATTTTGACTTTTGCACTACATAAACCATTACATGTTACATAAATTTAGAAGTAGCACTTTTATATGTAATTTTTTCTTTTTTATTTAGTGTAAATGTGCAAAAAGTATACCTTTAAGATTTTGATTTCCTTCTTCAACAATTCCTGAGACTTAGCCAATGTTTTCTTTGTGATACTCTTAATAGCCACTACTAAGTTTGGTTTCTGTAAATTCACACAGAAAAAGTAAAAAAATGTAATTATTGCCACATATAAGAAAACAAAGATTTAAAAAATAATTCAGATTTTAATTTATAAAAATTAATTACAAAAATTCTAAATTACACATATTAAAAAATAAATCCTAAAGTTACAAGGTTATTTAGTAGAGAAAAAAACACTTTTATATAGATTCTGCAAATATTTATATTTTGGAGCACAATCTCAAATATAAAATTCAACTATCACTCCTTTGTTAACTATTCTGGTTTTAGATTTTCATATAGGAGTAGATTATTATATAAAAGAAAGATTTTAAAGATTTTGCTCTCTCACACACAAAGAATTATACGTTCTTGCAAAAGAAAATAGAATTTTCATGAAGAAAATGTGCAACATTTTATTTTGCCTGTTTGTAGTGAAAATAAAAATTCATGGACAGGGTCAAAAATGCTCACTTTGCGATGTCTGCCTCTGAATACTACGGCAAAGGCGCCTGTGCCGATCAGGTCCTTAGGATTGTACTCGTAATCGCCTAATGTCTCCATTCTTTCTTTCGTCGTCGCGAATCTGCGATCTCTACCGACGTGTTGAGGTCGACGGTTTACCAACAACACGAGGATTCATCGCCCGTGATCGTCGAATCGATGCGTGGCTGATCGTCGCCGCGTCGATCGTTCGCTCTAGATTTCTATGCCTGTGTTACAGATTTATCGAACAACGCTGGCGCAGCGTACGCAGTATCCTGGGAATCTACATCTCAATCTGTTAGCGGAGTTGTCGACCGTGGCGTCGAATCACTGCTCCTGAAATCAGTGACAAGACAAAGGGGCGGGGAGGACGAAGAGAGTTAGTGGCTGATGAAAAGCAGACAAGAGACGACGTTCGAAAACACAAAGTACCACGGAGAAGAGATTAACTGCTACATCATTCGTCACACTCCCCCACACAGCACTAACACATTGTTGATGGCCAAGAAAGCGACGACGGCTGATGAGACGTCAGAGACGTCGTTGCTGGTCGTCGTCGCGAATGTCGCGACAATCGCCTCGCACGGCTCGGTTGCGTTCAAAAACTCGAAAAACATCACTGCGATTGCAAACCTAATCCACAATCGCGTGTTTCAACGATGACTGGTCAACTTGACTGATCGATCACTACGGTTGGTCAATTGCGATTGGTCACTTGTTACGATAGAACGATTCGGTTGGCACCACTGTCGGCATTCTGAAGAGCATCAAGATCGCCGAGAATCGCAACGGTCTAGATCTATAAACATCTGTAAAGACCTCGCTGTGCGCTGAAGTCCTCAAGGAGGTTTATTCCTGGCGACGTGCACAACGCATAAGTAAGTTACCTTTTCGAATTGTTGTTTGCGTTTTGAATTGGGGGACCGATGAAGGCATTGTCGAGTTCTCTTCACGGGTGCAAGTAAAAAAATCCTTCGAAATCGGCGACTCCAGCGTGAACTTCGTTCGAACGAGCAGAGTTTTGCGCAGCGCCGCACGACCGGATCGATAATTAATTAGAGTGTGCATTATTCTAACCTAAGTCTCTCTGTGAATTCGTTGGATTATTCAATCTTTTATGCATAAAATATGTGTACATGTACACATATATGTCCAGTGCATACATGTACGCATATATCACGATAACGACGTTGCGTCGCATGTTTGATACGAGTTTGACTGACATAATTTCAATCAACGAACTACAAACATTACCGTGACGAAGCGCTACATTAATCAACGACACAGTGAATTTGTAGCAAACTCATTTATTTGCGGAAGAATTTGATTTCATATCGAATTTGTTAGATGTGACTTATTTTTCTTTTAAATAATCAGTATTCAATTTAATAAATGTAGATATATTCATAATTAATTAATTACTAATGAATAAGTGAATTAATGTTCTTCTTTTTTTTGATGTAGTATCAGTTTAATACATATAGTTTGCTATATTAATACTTTTGCTGCTGATATTAGTTGTTCAGTTAGTTTTCACATTTGATTTGCAGAAATAAACTAAAATGTACAATGGCATTGGACTTCAAACTCCACGTGGATCTGGTACTAACGGTCATGTTCAAAGAAATTGGGCAATAGTGCGTAAGAACAAGGATAAGGTTGCTTACAAAACAGAAGAGACAAAAGGCGATCAGTTGAATAAGCAACCAAATAAAGAAATTCTAGATCATGCTAGAAAAAGAAGTATTGAGGTCAAGTGCACCGAATTGGCTGATATTTTGGAAAATCAAGGGTAAGTATCTTTAAACTATTTTTTTCTATGTCCTTTTTTATTTAATTGTTATAAAAAAAAAGATAACTAAGTTTGTAAATTGTATGTCTTTGAACATGTAACAAACTTGATGTGTAAATAACATTAGAACTGTATATGTAACATTATATTTTGCAACACTATCTTAAAGTCACCTTGATTATTAATATTAAATTGAATATATTGTATTGGATATGTTGACAATTAATATTAAATTGGATATGTTGTTGATTATTACTACTACATTTGTGTAATCATTAAATTTGACATTTATCAATGATTACAAGTTTCTGACAGTGAAGAATTGTCAATAAGTACATTATCTTAAAACTTCTAATGGAAGCCAGACAGGCACAGCAAATTCCATTATAGTTTGCAATCCAATTTAAGTTTAAAAGTAAAGAGACTATTTGAAAAGTTACAGTGATATAATTTCCCTTTAAAACAAATTATTCAGTGTAATATGTAATGTAAAATACTTGAAAATAGAAAATACAGTAACTCATATTAAAAATTAGTTTAACAGATTGTAATAGATACAGGAATAAATATTATCTCTTATTTTGTTTTGTACAAATTAGATACACGAATGAGGAAATACAGAACAAAGTGGAGTCTTTCAGATCGATGTTAACGGGAAGTGATATTAAACCATCCGTGCCACAAGATGAGTTTGGTCGTGTTAAGTAAGTACACATTTATCTACTTTTTGTTTGTTTGTTTTTTTTTCGAATTCTTCCTTAAACAGGAAGTAATGGAAGAGCACGTAAAGTAATAATTTAAAACTACTTAATTAGTTGAAAAAAGTTGTGCTTGAGTAAATAAACACTTGTGTGGTTTAAGTAAATTGCTTGAAGAGAGATGTTACATGTAAAATTATTTTCTATTTTACATACAAAGATGTATAATTAGATTATTTATGTTGTAAAATAGATTACACATATTAAATTTCAATAGATATTTTTACTTTGAAAAAATTGATCTGTGGGACACGTATACACTTACTATCTGAAAAAATATGAGAAACTTTATAGAGAAGAGCTCTTATTGATTTCTGTCAGTCAAATCCACGATAATTCCGAGATGTCGATGTTGAAGTGACATGTAATATTATGGTGTCTGAGCATCTGGAATCTCTTCGTCGCGGCTTTACTTGATCCCGCGCTAAGGAAAAGCGCTTTTTAAACAAACGCAATATCACGAGAAAATATATTTTGTAGCGCGTTCTTGTGCTACAAAATTTCTCCGAAAAATAATATTCGCTTGTAACATTTTTCAAAATAATTTTGTTATTTTTCGCAAGTTTACTTTTCGCATAACTGCATAATTTTTAATTTCCTACATACGTGTGTTAGTCACAATTAAATTTTCGAAAAAGTTTCTTTGTTGAGAAGAAACAAGAAAGCTTTTGAAATTCTTGCTCAGATATGTGAAACATTATAAGAGGGCGGGGCGGCGTTACATTTAATCTCAGAGAGATTGGAGCGGGCAGGGAGGATATATTCGCGATATCGACGTACTCTATAGCGCCGGCGCCACAAGGGAGGGAAGCGTCTGGGATATGTGCCAGGGATGAAAAGAGGAAGAGGCGAGAGTGGAGGAACGGCACGCGACATCTCTCTCTCGACTGACTTTTCCGGCGTCTCAGTGCGAGAATGGACCGGCGTTACGGCGCAATCAGCGTCGTCGTGTGTCGACGAATAGTAAACCGGAAATCGGATTAACCTGGGGGTGACATCGAGTGACCCCACCGTGAGGAGGAACATGTGACGCGACGCGACGTGCAGACAAATCACAAAAGTCTTCCATTAGTGTTTAATCTGAAGCAGATTTATAATTCTGCTTTTCTATATCGTCCCTAAGTGCTAAGTTATATCTATATATATATATATATATATATGAAAAAAAAAAAAAAATATTGTCGCGATAGATCTTAAGAAGTTTAAAAGTTAACGTATCAACGGAAGCAAATATATTGGTTCGCGCTCAACACACCGAAGTTATCGAAGAGAATCCGCACAAACAAATCAGAGAGAAGCAATCATTTCATTTGAATAAAACTTTACATAAAACGGATATAAATATAAATGTTCTCGCGGTTCTCTGAAAAATGTTAAATATTATTATATATTATAATAAGTATTATTTCTTTTGTGAAGAAAAACATACGAGAGAAAGAGAGAGAGAAAGAAAAAAAGAAAGAAGAGATTTGGTTTCGCGCGGGAATCTTCTTTTGGAAGAAATCCAAACAGATTTTTCTACAAAATCCATGTGTCTCCAAGTCGTCGACTGTGACAAGTTGATGATACATCGTTTAAGAAAATAATGTCCTGCTTCGTCCTGAGACAAAGAAGCACGACCGTAATAGTGTGCCTGATCTGAAGTCTTCCTGAACTCCGTTAGAGTGACTACACGATAAAATCGTCGATGCGATAAAAATATACATATTTCCATATATTCTTCGATTATGTACAGAATAAGAAAAGAAATCTAGAAATCTAAGTGATCAATGAAATAAAAATAACATATAGCACGTGTGTAAATTAAAAATTGTTGTTTCCAAAACGACATGAAACTGAATGTATACCAACAAATGATAGAAATAAGGAAAACACGAAGTTAAAAGAATTAAGGAACGTCGATAGCGTCACGGAAATAATCAGAAACACTCGGATGCGAAGTGAAAAGAGTTTGAAAAACACTGGAGTGAGAATTCAACGATGCGTAAGAAAAAGGAAGCGACAGAATCTGCCATTGTCATCATCGTCGGATAATTGTTCTAGCTAGAAAAGCCGGGAAACACGGAACAAAAGGAGAGACGCGGCGTCGACCAGAAAGAGAGAGAAATAGAGAGCGCTTCATTTTCACTCCTTCTATTTCTCGTGAAGAAGATTAAGCGTCGCAAAGCTCCTTGAGCAACGTTTAGGCTGACGAACGAAGCTTTTCGAATTCAATTAGCAGCTTAATTAACTTGACCAAGATTATCCGGATCTTCCTTATTTGCAAACGATGGAATCTAACTTTATCGCGAGGAAAACCAAAATTCAGAAGCACTCGACCGGGATAATCATTAGGATTCTGAAGAACTTGCAAATAGAAAGATTAATCTATGATCAAACACATAGTGCTTGCTTTGAAAGATAATTAATTTTATTCTACTGCAAAAAATGTTTCAGAGAAATAAGATTTTATCAGAGATTCTCAAAAGCTCCAAACTCGACTTGTGATTAAAAAGAATAACATTACGAATGAAATGATCAGATCTTGGGAAGGATTTTTGAAAATTTGAAGAGACTTATGTGCGATTGTGTTGCGCTGCGTATGAGAACTTCTTCGGAGAGAGTTCGTTCGCGGAAGAGAAATTGGGATTTTGAGGAATGACGATGTCGGCGACGGTGTCGCCGATGAAACCTGCGCGAGGACGTGGCCCGGCCGACGGCCGTGCCTTCTTCGAGACGCTATGGCGCGGCGGCAATTTCCTGCTGGACCGGCAAAAGGTGTTGAAGCGCTCGCGCAGACGCAAGTTGCACGCGGCGGCCAATAATGGCAAGAAAAAGCAGCAACAGCAGTTGCTGCAGCTACAACGTCAGCACTGCTGCTGCTGCCAGCGCATTCAGCTGCACCTGCTCGCCGGACGGCGAAGCAACATGCGCTCCGTCGTCAGGTGACTTTCTTTAAAACATCATTTTATCATTCTAGAATTATGCAATGAAATCCCATTGTTTTATTCAAAATATTTTTTCTTAAGTACTTCTCTTATTTGTAATAAACAAGCAACAAGAAGAGAATAAAAAATAACTTACTTTGCAGATATTGAAAATATAAAAAGATTAAATGCAAATTACTACAGAGTGTGTCTGTATACACTGTGTGTAATATTTAAATATTTGCAAATATTTGCACAAAAGATTCTAACTCACTACTTTTATGTGAATGTGACTTTTCTCTTCAATAAAAATGTTAATAAAATTGTTTCGACGAAGATTTAATTGTGTAGTAACCAATTCGGGAAGGAAATTACTTTTTTTCATATGGTTCTGCGCGAAGCTTTTTTTGTTAAATATTCTGAGACTCGTGTTGAATGAAACATTCCTTTCTCTTCTCGAAACAACTTGGAAAATCTCCCTCGGTAAAGAAATTCTTTTTATTTACTCTGCTCTTTGAAATTTCGTTGGTTCGTCGATCAACGCGGTGATTCCGCTCTACAGCGCGCAAAGGGGATGCCAGAAAAGAGAACAGCTGGATTGTATTGATCCACCTTATTCCGGCGTGTATGCAGGCGCGCAGGGGTGGTTCTCGCCGTCTCCCCTTTCCTTCCCTCAGTGGCTCAACCCTAGTTCACGCTTTTCACCACCGCAGGAAATGTAGTATGAGAGAGAGAGAGAGAGAGGGAAAGAGAGGGAGGGAGAGGGAAAGAGGAGGGCAGAGGGAGGTCGCGCAATTCCTGCCCCTGCTTGCCGTTCAGGGCGCCCTGTAGTGTGTTATGTCATTAGTGCCGCGACGCCCGTCGTAAGGACGACGCCGACGCCGTTGTCTCACGGCTCTCGGCACAGGGTATTTCTGTGAAGTTAGATCATATCGATTCTCGCTGGAGGAGCGAGCTTACTCCGACGAAGATGACGGTGAAGATTTCGACGCGGTACGCGATATCTTGTCTATATTATTTTGTCTCTTTTCTAAAATTGAATTTAAAGTTCATTGTCGTGAACTCTACCCTAGGAAATGTGCCGTATAAATTGTTTCGATGATTTATCTGTAGAGTGTTGTGTGCGTGCCTATTTGGTACCTATTTTTAAGAAAATATCGAAACGAGAAAAAGAAATAAATTTAATTTGCGCATGAACTATTGGATTTTCACGTGTGATACGCGCGATTATGCGTTAGGTCATCAGCTGTGACATATATTTAGTCGACAGAACACATTTCTCGGTTTAGCGCGGTCTAAATGAGGTTCACGCGCGGTCCAAATAATTAGGACTGTGATGTAATTTCTGTGAGAATTTCGCTCGATCGAGATTAATTGCTTGAATAATTAATTGTTGAGTTCCGTTTGGCAAAATTTTTTCTTACGATGATTCTGTGTCACAAAATGAGATGATTTATTTTTTAATACATTTGACGTGTTCAGTAGTTAACTTTTTTTTTTACGCTCACACAATAATCAATAAATCACTAATTTACGCTCTCATGTTTTGATTTTCAGTGTACGAGAGACACATCAAATCGCCGAGGCGCAGCAGGAGAAAAACGCGAAGCTGCGCGAGGCGTTCGGCATCTCCGAGTTCTTCGTTGAAGGCAGTAGCCTAGATCCGGAACGGCACGCGCGCGAAGCGGAGGCGCGAGCTGCCGCAGCCGCCGCAAGCAAGGTCTATGAACTAGTACGCACGCCGAGTCCGGCGCCGCCGGCACCGTTGCCGGACGTCACCAGTGCCGAGAAAAAGAAGCGAAAACGTTCCGGCAGCGCGAGCAAGAAGAAGAAAACTAAGAAGCACAAACGAGAAAGGTACAGCACAACGTAAACGGTGCGCGCACGGTTCCATGGAGGCTGGATTCGATCTCGTGATCTCTTTCTCTCTTTCTCTCGCATTTTATTTCGATTATCCGTTCGCGTTTCAAAATGCAAAATACGAATCGAGGCTCCAAGACCGCCCCCCTTTCCCTTCATTTCAATAACCCTGAACAACCTTGTAAAAAGGAAAAGAATAAAGTGACCAGACTCCGAATAAGTCTCCTCTCTCTCTCTCTTTCTCTTTCTTCCTTTAATTAGTTTAATCGAAATTATTCATTTTGTAAACGCTCGTTCTTTCTCTTTCTCTTTTTCTCTTTCTTATTTGCTTTTTTACGCGTATAGCTGGATTTACGAAAACTGTAAACTCATGACTCACCACCTTACTATCTTATATCCCATACACCTTTCTCTGTTTCAAACAGAACTGAGGAGGACTGAGTGCCTACCCAGTAGGCGCAGTAGGTAAGTGTGATGGTCGTCGCGATTAATTTGCAAAAACATAAAAAAAAAAAAAAAAAAACATTCTTCGAGAATATGTCGTGCGTCATATGTCAAGAGCGCGATTAGAACGATGATCGATCGTGGGATTTTTTCTCTCTTTTTTCTCGCGTGATTAGAAATCTCTCTGTGGATAAATGTTTGCTACATTTCCTTTTTCTGAGATCCAAGTGTAATTAAGAACGATAAATTATTGTAATTATTGTTGCATTATGTATAAAAAAATTACTTTTTATGAATTCTACGACAAAAACATGTAAATTTTTGTCTTTGTTTTTAAATATTGTTTTTAAACATGTATATCTTTTAAATATTTTTTAAATAAAATACTACAGGATATGTGCGTATGTAAAAAGTGACAAAGTATTTTAAAACGTTTTTAAATTAAATTTATAAACGTTTACAAACGTATACACATATTCTATGATATTTTTTTTAAAGAAAAACGTCAATATGCTTTACAAGTACAATTTTACAACAAATGTGTCAAATACAAATGGGCAAACATTTGCCAGGGATTGTTAAAATTGATAAAACAATACGGGGTTTTACACAATGAGAGTAAAGTTAGAGAAAATTACGTGCAAAAACAGAAAAAAGAAAAACGATAAAAATAAGAAAAAAACTCATACATTTCTATCTCTCTGTTGTTGTTTATCGATGAAGCTTGTTGTTAATGTCATCTCTCTATTTTTTTCTGACAAGTCCGTCCTTATCGATGGTTATCAAGGTAATGCTCTAATCCCATATTTATATCAATACTCCTCATATATATTATGTATTACATATATATATATATATATATATTTCGTATACTTGTCTTCCGTAAATCTTTGTTGAAAGATGTGGTTTTTCGCAGTTGTGACTTCGATCTGAGGAAATTTACAAAAACCGCTCAGGACTTTCATGAAACGTGTGCAAAACCAGATCTTTCAAAGCAAATTGTTACGTAGTCCGTTTGTTAGCTACATATAGCCGCAATATTATATATAATATTTATATGCAATATTGTGTATCTCACTTGTGTACTTTTGTTTTTTGTTTTTTTTGTTTTTCGCTCGAAATAAATTTTTGATATGTTCTTACGAAACGCTCGGTCAATCATTCAAAAAGTGAAAAGTTTGTATCGAATGCTACATCGCGCGCGCGCGATGTGAATTGTTTTCTCATTTCGACGCAAGAAAAATGTCGGAACAAAGTGTGTTCGCGTGTAATTTATTTCGAAGATATTTCGACATTGATTGAGTATTTGTTTTTAAAGTTGATTTTTGTTTCGAGACCGATCAATTATTTCGATGTTAAGAAAAACATAAAGATTGTGTCACATTTTCTCTTTCTGTTTCTTTCTCAATGAGAGGACTCGAAAACGTGAACCACCAAAAAAGGCTAAAAAGAAAAAACTTTCGAAAACGGATAGCTTTTGCATATTATATGTATATGTACGTTGATATATCGATAGAACGGAGCATTGATTTTTTCACATACACGGATATGTTGTGTACTACAGCTTTCTTTATATATATATATATTATATCAGCACAAAGGTATGCGCACTTGTCGACAGGAAGACGTCCACTGCAAGATTTATATAACTATTGTTTAACAAAAAAAAAAAAAACAAATGATTTTTTCTTGACTATTGTAACGATTGCCAAATGTGTCCGATTTCATAGATCCGAATCTCCGAAGTCCGGCAAGAAGAAAGAAAAGTCTAAGAAAAAGAAGAAGGAAAAGAAGCATAAGAAGGCAGAGGTCACGTCGTCAGATAGTGACTCCAGCGAGGATTCCGACGATAGCAAGTAAGTTGATCTATGTGCGTTATAGTCAGTAGTAATTTTTTTTTTTTGGTCATAAGTTGAATAAAGAAATAGTTAATAACAAAAATCAATAATTTGCATTTTGCAGTTCATCTGAGAACGAATCGAAGAAACGGAAGAAGAAAAAGAAGAAAAAACTAAAAGTGGAGGGAAAGGACAAACACGAGGTACGCATATTGCTTCGAAGAAAGCCAGACGTAAATTACTACTCTCTCTTCTCTTTCTCTATTTTTTCCTCTATATATATATATATATATATATATTTATATACATACATATATATACTTCGGCACGTGGAAGCAGGTGCATGACAATGTCTCTAGTTTATGTTTGTTTCTCTTGAAATGATTTAATCGATCGTTATCATTATTATTATCCGATCTATTAGGTTTGTCACATTGTTTCGAAAAGAACAAAAAAAAAAAAACAAAAAACAAAAAACAAAACTAGCATGATCACATATCCTTTCTTCCTTTCCGGTTCGGCTTGTTGTTCTCTTTTTTTTTTGTTTTTTTTTATATACGTGAAATACGAGTTTTCATCTGATTTCCAGTTTTTCGACAGTTCATTATTTCAAAGTATAAATCTCAGTATTGTTTGTAATTATTCAGCGCCATTTGACAGGAGACATTCCCTGAGTGAGTACCAGATATGTCGCTACTCAATGTATTATCTAATTTTGTGAACTCATTATGTACTCGTGTATTTTTACGAACTTGCGACTTTTACTTGTCGTGTAAGAGCCTCTCTATTTCACTCGTTGTATATCGAGCACTAATTACACGCTAATTACAGAAGATTGATCTCGGAGACTGCTTGTTCTTTAAGACGAAAGAACTCAATCATCAGAAATGCATTCTTGAAAGAAGATTGCTATATAATTTGAGAGAAAAGAAAAAGAAAAAAAAAGAACAAAAATGTAAAGAATGTTATTAACATGTAAATGCTCCGCAAAAAATCTCGCTTCTAAATTACATATTAATTTTACATGTAGTCAGAAAATTTGTTCATCACGTACGTAAAATATAGATCATGTATTTTATATATTAATTTTACAAATTTTCAACAATATTTACTAATTTTTCTTACGTTGGACGTTAAATAGTGTTCGAATCTTTTCTTGAAGAATTTGCTCTTCGAGTTGCAGCTTTCTTCCAAGTATGCAAATATAAATATGAGATCTCTTGCTTATTATTATTCACTTGTCAATAAGTGCTGGTTAAATATTCCGGGAGAAGCAGACTCCGGCAAATAAATACATTGGTTTTTCTTTTCTGTTGTATTTTGGTTTTCTTGTATTCTTGACAAATGCATGATTGATGTTTCACTTACGAGATGCACTTAATAAGCAATTTTGATTTACGTTGGATTTTCTTTTAGAAGAAGAAGGCTTCGACTAAACGGAAACGTCAGTCATCCGAAAGCTCCACGGACAGGTATGTATTATATATGTTTGTGTTCTTATATTGAACAAGTTTTACATTCATCCGCTGTGCTGTCCGCTGATTGCATTTGTTTTTTAATTTGTCGTTTCTCAAATTTTTCAATTGATCTAATTTGATCATTGATCGATCTCACAGCTCTGCAGAACGACCGAAAAAATTGGCAAAGCATGAGAAAAACACTGTAGACAAAGCGTCGAGAAATGAAGTTCCCGAAAATGCTGCAACTTCGCGGGAACCTGCTTCTCGATCAACTCGATCGCCCAAGCGAGCGGATCGGACGGCAGTGTCTCGAAATGAGACTCCCCCACCCGTTAATAAGACAAAGAAAGACTCACCGACGAAGAAGAACACGACGGATAGGCGAGACAAGTCACCTGTCAGCCACAACAGAAGCCCTTTTTCGTCGTCACGGCGACATAGATCATCCTCTCGAAGTAGAGGTGATAGAGGCGACAGAGGTGACAGAGGTGACAGAGGCGACAGAGGCGACAGAGGCGATAGAAGTGATAGAGGAGGAAGATCTCCTAGAAGATACTCAAGATCCCGTCGGGAGAGTCCATCTCCTAAACGTAGACGGGGCTACTCCAGGTCACCTAGGCGACATGGCAGATATTCTGTGTCGAGAAGCAGAAGCCGTTCTAGGTACGATCGTTACGGATCTTCTCGCAGAAGGCCCGCATCTCCTCTGCCAAGACGCAGGGAGACCGATTCTCGTCGAAGATCACGTTCGCCAAGGCGACAGCGTCGGCGATCTCGGTCGCGTTCTACCTTGAGTTACTCGCCAATAAGAAAGTATCCGGAACGCTACAAAGATATTTTAGAAGATTCTAGGAAACAACGGCGAGATCAGAAAAAGAAGTCGAGAAGCGACAAAGGCAAGTCACGTTCGACATCAAGAAGCAGAAGAATCCAGCAAATGACAGTCACTCCCAGAGTAAGTCTGAGATCATCGAGCGAGGATGA
This sequence comes from Pseudomyrmex flavicornis, assembly GCA_014825475.1. Classification (NCBI taxonomy): domain Eukaryota; kingdom Metazoa; phylum Arthropoda; class Insecta; order Hymenoptera; family Formicidae; genus Pseudomyrmex; species Pseudomyrmex flavicornis. The sequence continues at coordinate 25,459 of QVNW01000057.1, forward strand.
AGCCGATCTGACCGACGACGAGCCCAGCAAACAGCAACAAAAAGAAGATGAAGATAAAAGAATCATGGAGCTGAATACTTTGAAACAGTTGCAGAGCGGTCTAGCGGCGAAGGCGCGTGAGACGTTGGAGAAGAAAGTGATCAGTCCCACGAAGATCAAGCACGACAGGCGGGAAGATAACGTGTTTGATATTGCTCTGCCGAGCGAGCCGCCGAAAACCATTGTGCAAAATGTATCGGCGCCGATTTGCGACAGATCTTTATCGAAGGAACCAATTGTGCAGGCTCTACCGACTATTCAGTCTCCCGTGTCTAGCAGATCACCCTCACCGGCTCTCCCTCTTACTCGAGAAGAAGCGGCGATCAAGATCAGATCGCCGAGCGAATCACCTCCGCCGTTGCCACCCCAGCAATCATTTGACAAAATCGATTCTGCTTCTTCGGGCGTGAAAACCAAAACAAATCGTCAGTTGTCGCCGAATTTCTCTGACAAGAAAGATTCGCCACCAATCGCGTCTTCGAAGAAAGACGCATCCAAAAGTAAGTCGTCTTCTCGTTCTCCCGTGCCAGCGGTAGCACCTAGAGAAAGCGGTTCGTCAATGAGGAAACTGCGCACGCCGAGTGATTCGCCGCCACCGTTGCCAAGCGCAACTTTGTCAGCCAGATCGAATCAACGCTCGAGATCGCCGAAGAAGAGCAGATCATATTCGAAATCGGCGTCGAGGTCGTGCACGAGATCGCCGTCCGTTGCGGACAAAGCGAGGTCTTCCAGATCGCCGTCCGAAGACAAGGAATCGCGGTCTCGCTCGCGAGACAAGAAATTGTCAACGTCACCCGGCCGACGATCGGCATCCAGATCTGTTTCCCGAACAAACAAATCATCGCCTAAAGCGTTGAAAACGAAGCAACAACGCTTGTCCCGATCGAGATCTTCCTCGGCAGAGTCGAAGCGTTCGAGCATATCAAGATCGCCCTCGAGATCCAAGAAGTCCGCCTCTCGATCCCGAAGCAGAAATCGATCGTCGTCGAAGAGGAGATCGCGCAGTCGTTCTTCTTTGTCGAAGAAATCTAGGAGCAGATCGCCGTCGAAGAAGAGGTCGCGCAGTCGTTCGTTGTCGAAGAAATCGAAGAGCCGCTCGCGATCGGTGTCGAGAACGTCGAGAGACAAGGACAAACGTAGTCGTACGAGAAGTAGCTCACGTTCCTCCGTTAGGTAAGCATTTAGAGTTTAATACAAAGTCTAATAAAATTATAAAAATAATCGCGCCAAACAAACGCACGTTAAATCTGATTTCTTCCTCAGCTCGAGACATAGTCGAGGTAGAAGTTTCTCAAGCTCATCAAGGTCGTCTAGCAGCGTTTCTAGCCGATCTTCCCGCTCGATCTCCAGCAGTTCCGCCTCCAGCAGATCGCGCTCGCCGTCTATACCTCGGCGACATGGTTCACCTAGCTTTCTAGATAGACGACGTATCACAAGGTAGGTATACGCATTTGTTTTCTTTCTATTTTTATCGTGGTAGTTTATACATACATACATATATATTTTAAGCACTATGCTGAATTTTGTAAATCCATCACTGTAATTGTAGATTTTAATTTGCCATTATTATTATTATCAATTACACATTTTTTAGCATTCACGTCTTTTGTTACTACAGTTGTGTTATATTATTATTTTATTATATATTATTATCGTTAAATTGTTGTTTCATTATTATTGTTATTATTGTCGTTAAAAGAGGAAATCGTTTAAAAGAGAGACTGAGAAAAATTTCTAGAAGACTCTTTGTTCGAAAAGATTGTTAAAAAAAAAACACTTGACGAAAGACAATTAATTTCGGCTGTCAATTTGTTAATATTGTATTTGTTGTGTCCTGCAGGGACAGATCGAGGGACAGGCATAGAAGATAGAGTTATGGCTTCGCACAGATGTTTCCGTGTTATTTCACTCTACGATTGACGCATATATACATATATATATATATATATATAACATACAAAATAATAAAAAAACTATACATATATATAAACACCCAATAAATAACATTACAATAATGATATAAAATAGATATGATATTTAGACTTTCATAGAATTTCTTTTGCAAAGAAACTGTTTCAAAACTGTTGAGGCATATTTAAGTGTAACTACACTTTGATCGCCAGAGAGACGTTTTACTTTAGGAACATAATTCTTTATATCCTAATTGCTTAGATTTAGATGCAACGATTATGACTTTTTAGTACCATGCTATTGAGTACAAAGTGTGATAATTGACATTTGCGCCATATTCCTAAACATAACATTTACTTATACTGGTAGGATTCGATGATTGACACTTATATCGAGTAAAAATATATAACTAGTATTGCCGCGTCACATCATGTAATTATAATTGTAATGAAATATATATATGAATAATTATACTTATATACAAGTAACATAAGTAATTATTATTATTATATTATTATTATGGTCATTGTGTAATATTGATTATAATAGATGTGAGAAGAAAGAAGCATGACAAGATTTGTGTAAACCAAATATCATTACAAATATTATTAGTAAACATAATTATCGACAATTTCATTCGCAAAATAATACAACGGAATTTTTTATTTTTATTCATATTTTCAGATTTACAAATCTATTTTTCTTTTTTTCCTACCTATCATTTTTTTTTTTTTAATAATTATTAATTAATAATTAATATCATAGTAGATGTAGCATGCGTGTATGTCTTTCTTTATAAATATTGTAAATTTTTTTAATTATTTTTTTGTAGAAAAATTCCTATTATATTATTGTCAATTGTAATAATAAAAACTTCGTTATCCAATAAGTAATCTTTTTCTTTGTTTATAATTTCTTAGTTTTAATTTTAGTTTGAACTTAATTTTGCAACTTGCAAATGTGTTTATTGCGCCACTGTATTCGCCAGAGAAATATTTTACACACAGGTGAGTTTATTATATTTTTATTTTGCATATATGTTTTTCTTCTAATTTTCTATAGCTTGCTTGATTTGTGTTTTATCACGCGCATGCACAGTGTGTTATTTAATTTCATTTTTTATTTAATAAAAGACTCAAATTTTGTTGATTTAAATAAAATAGAGAAAATAATTACAATATACAATGTGAATTATATACTTAACTATTTCAAATTGTATTGTTAATGTCATCATTCAGAACTAATTTACGATCATAAGTATATTTTATAACTGATTAGTCATAAAATTAGTGTTGTCTATAATTAACTTAATTTTTATTAATAGGAAACATAATTCATGATAATCAAATTAGTTTTCTATCTCTTGCTCTTTCAAATTTAACATATTTTGAAACAAAATATTTCAATCTTTCTTAGAGAGAGCATCGCAATATAACAACTAATATTTGTTTTAGTGCGAGGAAACGCCCGATTCCGTATCACCGACCCACTCCGACACCACCTTCGTCGCCGAGCACCTCCGAGAGTAGCAGGCATAGTAACTGGTCCAGTCCAAGTCATCGATCCAGCTGTTCTGCAAGTCGCAGTCCGTCTTACACTCGTTCATAAGATGCATGTAAATTCTCTCTGATATGATGAAAGAGAATCAACGTTCCTTCTTCTTTCGTGCGTGATGGACTTGGAACGGCATAGCTTGATTCTTTTACGATCTGACAAACTTCGGAGTCCCGTTAAGTGAGAGTTTTATCTCCAAATATTAATTTTTAAATATATTCAAATATATATATATATATATTTATAATTTAAAGCTATATAATTGTAAATATATTATAATTTAAAAACTGAAAAAAAAAAACACTCAAGTCACATATGGTTGAAGACAATTCTACGGAAGAGTCGAGTGTTAAGTTTTTTGAAACAAAAAGAGATACATAGAATGTCCAGAAAAGATGGATACCTGGATGTTATCTCCTGCAAAACTCGAGCATTTCGACTTTTGTTAAAAATTCCAAATCTGTAAGTTAATTAAACGCATCGAGTTTTGCAAGAAATAAAGACGTATCCGTACTAATAACCAGTTCTGCGACATCCTGTATACAAATATTGTTTATATAAAGTAATTCAAACAAGAGAGTTGTAAAAGACATCTAAAGTCTTACGAGAACTTCGTTCTTTTGAAGAACGAAGACGACTTTTTAGACATTTCTGCGTTTGTACAAAGAAATTTTACGAGTTACTTTTATGAATGTAGAATAAAAATTTAGTTGCAATTGGAATTATGTTAGGAAATTGTGTATAGATATCACAAATTATTTACTTATTTAGCACATTTAATTTTTTTTTTTATTTGATTAGAAACGTCTCTCTCTCTCTCTCTCTCTCTCTCTCTCATTTCTAGAATAAATTGTCGAGTTTTTTATAGTTATTTAATTTTTTTACTCAAGTCCGAGTAATTGATATTAGATTTATAACAGAAAAAAAGAACTACAATTTTTTGACACTGATAATCCATTTTCAGTTTCGTTCTCTTATCGGGTGAGAAATTACATTTTAATAATTTATTTTGTATTTTGTAATTCTTTCTTACGTTAAAGTGTAAAATTTAATTTTGCTCACTGTGTAATTACTAGTCCGATAAGTCGCGCGTAAATGTAAGCAATAACGGAACGAAGATCGAATGTAATCTCTTGTGTTTACGCGTTAGTTACTTATCTTATGTTTGCTAGTCAAGTATTCTCGCTAGAAAATATTACTGATATAGTTTACCGTAATTGTTCACGCAAATATTTTTTAAATAGCAATACATCACAAATTTTCAAGCACATTGAAATGAATTTGTGATTCTATAATAATTTTTTAGTACAATGTTAATTCGTTTCTCTACACAAGCATTTTTCTCGATGAAGTATGCACTTTCCTAGTTTTTCTTACAATCCTCTGCGCGATAGATGTTTAATTTATTTACAATGTTTTTTATATATCTTTGTTTTATCTAAAAAATTGTTGTAAATTTATAAAGACAAATACGCTTGCGCACGGCGCAGGAAAGATGTGATGTCTTCAATTATATTTATTTCCTTTTTTTCTATTTATTTCTTTTTTATAAAATAATCTCTTAATTTTACGACGCAATACATAAAATATATATTGCGGTTTTCTTTTACTATGCGATACTCGCAATTTAAAAAAAAAAAAAAATATTCTAGTCATAGAGGAAGACGATTTCTCGTCAAAAGGCCCCGAGATTGGGTCAGGCAGCAACGTACCAAAGACAATTTGTAGAATACTAGTCTCTTAACGCGCGTTTGCGCGAAGTTAAGTCTCGAAAATATATATGTATAGGGTTAAAGAAGAGGAATCGTACTTTGAAAATTCTACATTGTTTACTATTATACAGAGAAACTATGTAGCTCTAGTTTTCATTGTCAGTAACGACTGATCTCTTTTTAACAAAAGAAAAACAAAATCCCCGCTGATATCAGATAGTAGTAGAAATGTCGGATATCTACATCTTTTAATTTTTTACATTTAATGAGATTTAAAAAAAAACTTGTTTTCAATCTCTAAGAAATGTGAGAAGAGTATCACTGAATTTTTAAGTCACGCGCTGTATCATTTGTTTCTTTGAAAATTACTTGAAAATTGTTGATGTAGAACCGACATTTTTATATGCAATAACCTGATAAATACTCTCTCTCGATGCTGTAGCGTAGTAGGAACTCCATCAAATCAGTTTCTTTGTTTGAATATATTCTACGCTCTCTCCAGAATGCTGATATTACTCTTCTTACTATTTCTGTTCGAATGTATAGCGAAGTTGTGAGACTTGAAGACAACTCTGTTGTAAAACGTCCTCGATTACATTCCGAGTAGAAATATATTAATCTCTTTGTAAATTCATAATTTTGTTGACGAATTTTACGGCTTTCGAACCTGATGTCTGTATCCTGCTTATGATTTGCGAATCATCGAATGTTACTATCTCGTTAAAGTGAAAGAAATTCGGATATTATATATGTAATATAATCTGTATTGTTGTTGTGTGATTAAATCGAAAATCTCTTAAACATTCGTCTCAAGGTTTTTGTTTTTGAGAAAACTCTCTTCTACATAATAACACAAATAGTTGAAATAAACAAGTATATCGACAGTCAATATATTTATCTCGACAATGTATCGAGAAAAAAATTAAAATTCTATATAATCGTCAAATAACAGAAAGACTAAATCTAAAAAACAGTTATTATATATAAAAAGTAACTCCATATTCTATTTGTAAATATATTTTTTCTCTTGACACCATAAAAAATATCTCTATTTTGCCAAAAATATACAAATAGTATCTATATTTGTACAAGATATATATTGTGAGAAATATATACTGAAGTTTATGTTCTATACATTTTTTAGAGACAAAAAGTAACAATTAAAGTACATTCGTTATAACATGGAATGTATCAAATATCACTTAGAGGTTAGTATATTTAGAATTTTTTATAAATTTACTTTTTTACCTTTGCAAAATATTTTTACGTCTCTCTCGCGCAGAAAAGATGGTTACGACAATATTTAATAGATCCTTCTACTTTTCTTTTGCAGCTTCCTTTGCTCTCTTCTTCGCAAGATATACAATCCATGCAAAGCCGATGATATTTGACACTAAAACTTTTAACTAAAACAAATCAATGAAAATATACAGGAAATTTATATTAAAAAATGTTTCATATGTAAAGTGTAGTTTAGGTAAAGTGTAGTTTAGGTATATATATTACCATTGGTGGAACAAATTTTATATTGATGAATTGATACAGCGTTAAATATTTCAGATTTGCTATCAACAATGGTAGGTATAATTTTTCCATTTGAGCACAAGCCATTTGATGAGACTTGCCCTGTATAAAAAAAAATAAAAGATTTTATTGAAGTATCTAATATCAACACATTTTTTAAACAGATAATAACATAAATATATTGTTTAATAATTGTTTCATGTTTAATATACCTCAAAGATAGCAAGCATGTAAAGTCCGAGTGCTTGAAAACATGGTGTGTAAATGAGTCTCTCTATGAGAAGTATTCCCAGAGGATGTTTCACAAGTAAATGTACATATTGATAAAAGTAATGAGGCACCGGTCCTCCAAAAAACAAACTACAACAATTATATTTTCATTGAAAAATGTGCTTATTCATTTTTAAACCTTGTTTATTGAAAAGTTTAATCAAACAGCAATCTATTCTAGTTTACCCAAACAAGGCAAAAGCCAATATGCTGTCTTCATTGAGCCGTCTAGCACCAGACAGTTTCTGGGCCACTATATTTCCAAGAACAGCAAAAATACAACTAGAAATAATAAATAATGGAGAGTTTTCTGATATAGACATATATTAAATAATTAAAAAATGTTTGCGCACATTTTTCTACCTTGTATAATACAATTCTAATATTTATTATTGTACATAACTATCATTACCTTGTTATTGCTTTTGTTTTCACGGGACTGTAGTAGAGTCGCTGGAAATATGCGCCAAGAAGATCATAAATGATATTAACGGGTTTGGAAAGCAACGACATTTTCTCGGAAATAAATTAAATGCTTTTTATTTCCTAGCTCGACAATCAGAAGAATAATTGGTGAGACTAAAAATCAGTAGAGTACAAAGTGCACCGTGACGTAAATGCTCCAATGTCTAAATATCTTAACGATCAAGTGGCAAACTTATGTATAGAAACATTTCCACCATTGCCTGTGTACATAAAACACCAAAAAATATACATCAAAATATACATCAAATCACACAAATCTGCGTAATGTAAATTACTTTGTTGTTCACAATAATCAGTACTTGATACTAATTGATACGCATGTCGATCAATATCGATTTCTTCAAAGTTACTTTGTTGAATTACGTGAAACGATTATATATGTCAAGTTACAAACGTCTCGGTTCTTGACAAGTCGAGACACTTGGCTAGACTCTCTCTGTTCTTGCTCTTTTCTTTCAAATAGCCATAGAGAATGCCAACAGAGGTAATAGAAATCTCTATAGAAAGACTGATGATTACGTACGATATGACATAACCTAACCTAACCTAACCTATAACACATGATATTACACGAGCTAATCTTGGCCAATAGCCTTCAAATCATTCAACCAAAGCAAACCCATATTATTTTTGTATGTGCAATAACAAGATCTCGCTTTTTTCAAAGATAATGTAATAAATATTTCATTTTTTCTTTTACATAAATTTACAATATCATTTGTACACAAATTTATAATAATAAACATGTCCTTTCTTGTACAAGAAAGTTATATAAATTATAATATATAGTTAGTATTTAAATAGCAATACTACTAAGTGATTTATAGTAACTGTCTTTGACAGCTGTGTGACGTTCAGATATGTCAATTTGTTCTAGTTTTGTTTCTCCAAAAGATGCATCCTTGTAGATCTAAAAAAAACCAAAATGTTAACAACCACTATTTTTAATAATCATTCAGTTTACAAAAAAGATAAAGTCTATACTTTTAATATTTCACTTGCATCAAATTTTTCTTTAAATCTCGCACGATAATCATCTTTAAACAACATATTCATTAAGGTGGCGTGCAATTTTACTCTTTCATAGTCTTTTTTCTTCAAACCTATAATTGAAAATTATTTAATATGTTATGTTATTTAATATATTATTTAAACTACATATTTTGTGGAATACTTAATATACATAAAATATATGTATAAAATTTATTTTTACCTATGTCGTCAAAATAGTTGCTAATTTTATCAACAATTTCTTGTAATTTTTCATTGGGAACAACCTGTGCAAACAAAACTTTAACTTCAGTTGGATCATCATTCATACAAGCAACTCCTTGCAATTGTATGTTTATTGGTCCAGATTCTTTAATAATAGGACTGCAATAAATTGACATATAATTAATTGATTTGAGAATTCAAAAATGAAACTATCGGTTTTTCCTATAATAGCATATACTTATATATAAAATTTATATTTATGATAAGTTATGTAGGACAGCTTAATGTTTTATAGCATATATATTGATGGTATTCGCATCTCTCTTACTCTATGATATCTTCTTTACATCTCTTAAGAGCATTGATAGCATGTTCTTTATCATTATCATCAAATAACTTGAGCACTCCAATAGTAAGATGCAACTTGCATGGCGTTTGAAACAGTGTTTCATCAATGTTATATGTAGTTTTGTCGTATCTCCTCAACACGTCATTTTTGAACAAATTAAATTTGTCAATTATATTTTCCTTATTTAATGGAATTGACAAGAAATGTGTAAAATTTATCTTTTTCTTAGATGCTTCTATCAGCAAGTCAATTCTGTGTCTTGCTGATGACACAGTTTTACGATCTCGTGCAATAATAACTGTAAACAAATTAAGAATCTCATATATCTAACATTAAAAATCAAGCAAATTACTGTTTCTTACATAATAATGTTGAAGAATAATGCTGCTACAAAAATAATTCATACCAATGTTTCCATCTTTTCCTTTTTTTGGTATCTCTATAGTAGCTTTTGTTTCATTTTCCAGTTTTTTTAATGTTAAACCTTTTGCTCCAATTATATGTGAATAAAAAATTCTAAAATAATAAAGCAATATAATAGATATAAGAAAATTATGTAATACTATGTAAATACTATATATCAACTGTATTTTTTAAGAAACTCTTTACTAATGAAAACAAATTTCTGTCAAATATCTGACAAATATTGCATGTTTATATTGACATATTTAAAAAAGCTCATACTTAGGTACATAAAAGGTATGTTTAAACTGTGTATCATGATGAGGTACTATCTCTATATCAGTATCAACCTCCTCTTCAGAACAAATTGATTCGTTGTCATCCTCCATGTATGGGGCAGATGTATTAATGTTTTTCCAAACACTACTTTCATAAAATCTATAGCATCGTCCATTAACCCAAATTAATTCTGGTTCTAACACATCCATTGTATAATGTAAAATATATTATATCTATATATTATAATATCTAAAAATAATTGATATTTTTTTATAAAAATATTATGGCTTAAAATTTTCTTTTATCTAACCTTTTATACTGTTTATGTCCAAGATATTGGTATGTAGCAGGACAGTATTTGTGAACAAAAAGTCTCAGGAGAGGCTGGAAGAACGTTAAAGATAAATACAAAACAATTACATTCGAAATAAATGCTTAATTAGGCAGACCTCGAATCTTGACAACATAATACTTATTCAAGATACATCTTTAAACTTAAAGATTAAAATTAATATTTAAAAATGGTTAAAACTACAATTTCCAGATTAGAAAATCGGTCCAAAGTCTGCATCTGTTTCTCGCGATGCTTTCAACTGATAAAGTCTGGACTTGTGTTTACAATTTATGATACTTATATAGGGTATTAATCGTATCGATCGACTCGGACGATCTTCAAATCTGATTGGTTCGAGGTCTAGTAATTTTTTCTTAAATCGATTTCTAAGCAATTCATGGATACGGGCCTTGACGTATTTTTTAACCTAAAAACTCTTTGCTGTTTGCTTCTCAAATCTTGCATATTACTTGAAAAGGTATTATTCGAAGGAGTAATTTTATCAAGATTTGATTAAACGTTTACTCGACTTTATTTGACTGTTATTAGGTTGTAACTCTTGAGATTTGGTGCTAACATATTTGTATTACATATTACAGTATTAACATGGCACAAGGAAAGCTCAAAGTTAAAACAAAACTACCAGCAGCGGCAAAAAAGAAAGCCAATAAATCAAAAAAAGGTCCTGCTATTCAAAAACGAGGAAGTAAGTAAAAGATAAAAATGCCACAATAATTTGTAAGACAATATTAATAAAAATGAGAGTCAGTAATGCACTGTGCTGATGGTTATTTTGAAGATGCTCCAGTGCAGCCCAAAAAGACAAAGCTTCAAGAAACTCAAAAGTTAAAAAAGATGATTTCGAAAACTGTGAATACTGCTGTAGAAGATGAACTGCGAGGGCGAGCTTTAGACGGAAGAAAAACACTCGCAAAGAAAACTTCGAAGTCACAAAAAAAGAAATAATACCAATTGCTGTTGTACAGAAGTTGTACAAAACTAATTTGTTGAAAATTTCTTAATTAAAACTGACGTATTGTTTCAAAATTGTTTTATTATTAGAGAGAGAAAAAGATACCCAAGAGATTTATTTTCTCATTTATTGTGTGTATTTATTGTGATATCACTGAAAATTAGCTTAAAAAAACATTTTTTTTATAAATTATTGACACAAGTTAAACTCGAATTCACTCGTAAATATTGTCCTATCAGAATAAATATTAATTTATATTAATTTACAAGAAAATATACAGAAAGCCATATGGCACTATATTGTGTTCATACTTCCAGAAAATCCACATATTCTATATATATATCATAGAACGAAGGTAAATGCATATTGTCATCTCGCTGTTCTCCGAAGTACAAAAGTGCCAGGATAATTTAACAGGTATGTTATAAAGAGTTATATATTATTTTTTCTTTATAATTTCTCTCTGCAACATGTATATGCTCTAAATCACATTGTATTAAGGCTGCCATAGGCATCATAGCACTTCGATCTTCCAATCCCCTCAAAAAAAGTTCTCATAATTTATGGAGAAGCAACCTAAAATCCAGCAATTTATAAGGCAAATGTAAAAAAAGAGAGCTTAATTAGTTAAAAAAAAACTTCAGAATATTTGATTTTTTACCACTAGTAAGTGCCCACTCTGTCGATTTTTACTAATCGCTGGAGTGGTGCCAGTTCTAACTTCGATGACTCCTTCCTTACCACTGACTAGCTTATGAGACACACTAGAACACAAAGAAAATTTATAAATTTAAGTAAGATAGCTCGCGCGAATCCTCTAATTAAATTTTGATTTTAGTTATTTAGATGTTTGGTATGCAAAATTAAATAAAGATCAAGATCTCACGATTCGGTATTGACAATTTTGAGAATATTCGGATTGCTGGTAATATCGATCGCTTTCGTCAAAGCCTCGATCAAGTGCGGAACTTCCAAGATCAAATCGCCCTGCGATAAAATATACATTTCGATTAATTCACCGATGTCGAAAGACTTTAAAAAACCAATATGTTGATGGACTTATCAAAACCTTATCTTTCTTCAATTCGGGTGGTATCCTAACGACCAGTAAATTATCGGATGCTCCGGTAACAACTAACTCTTCGATAGCTTTATAAGGCAAACGATGTTTGAGTTTGAATGTCTTGAGCGTGTCGAGAATGTACACAGCGTTCTGTGTTAAAATTAGCACCCTCTCGCGCGGTTTGTAACCGTGCCGATCGTATTTGATGACGGGAGTAGCGTACTGGAAAATGTAATTTTGCTTTGAGCTTTTCTTTTAAATTCCACAGAGATTTTTTTTTTTTTAGATAAAACTTCTACCTTTATACTCTCTCCGGAAGACAGAATATTGTTGGTGAAACTCTGTCGCAACGCTTTGTGTTCCACGCCGAGACGATCGGTTATAAATCTCGGACCTAAACTCTTCGCGTACGATTTCTTCTTGCCTTTAAACAACGACTCCGCAAGAATTTTCAGCTCAAACTGCTCTTTGTCCTGCTTGCTCAACGCAATTCGGTAACAACGTGCTTTCCACAGTTTGTGCATTACACGCAAATGTTCCGACGCTTCTCGACAAGAATAAGGACACGGCGGCCAGTAATTATTTAGAACACCTGGTGGCAGCGACTTCGAGAGTCTGATGAGCCATTGCGACTTCGCCAATTCAATGAATGCCATATTGATCTCGGTCGGCGGTCCATTTCGAGTAATAAAACCTTCGATGAATCTGCAAATCGACGTTTTTTTAGCGTAAAATAAAATAAACTACAAAACATAAGGTGCAATGACGGGAAACGTCGAAAACAAAGTGGAAGAGAACGGGCAGAAAGACAAGTCGAGACAAAAATACCTGCGAATAGTGATAACCGCGCGTCGCCGCTTTTTCGCTTGGCGTTTCGCGAGCCACCTGCGAATATATTTCTGACAAGTAATAGCCGCCGCTCGCATCTTCAAGTATTTTCTTCTCGTTAATATGCACTTCCATTTGCTCTGAATAATCGCGGCTATTTCGTGTTTCTTTCGTTGGAACGCGTCTTCCGTGTCAAATAACGTCTTAGGAAATCGGATGAACAATTTTGTGCTAGAATTTAATCGCAAAATATTAAGGGATTTGTAAATTTTGAAGAAATCGTGTTAGATTTATTTGTAGAGTCTCTTACTTGCCCATCCTGTAGTCGTCGCTCTCGTAACCGAGATAACACACGAGCACTTGGACGCCGTCCTTGGCGGGGCCGTGATAATTTGGCCAGGTTTCGGAGCAGAGGCACTTGTAACGCTGCAAAAACTGTTCGTACGGTCTTCGATACGCGAAACCGGCGCGTCTCACTCGCAGATTCTCCATTAGACCCAAGTACTTCACTTGATGCAGCACGATCTTCTCGTTGAATTGATCTGAAGAGTAAAATCTTGGTGAATTCGTTTTTTTTTATTGTCTCGATAAAAAAAAAAAAAACTTGATCTTTAATGTGATTTCACTTACTGGGCATTTTAAAGTCGTTAGGTTTGATGCAGCGAATGTAAGACGGTTCCTTGCCCATCAAAATGTCGACTAAATTGTTCAAACTATTTTTGAATTGAGTTATAGCGGTCTCCGGACGTTTCTTACTGATCAAGTCCTTTTTTACATCAAACACAGCCTGTGTTACAAGTAAGAAATAATTTACTTTAGCCGAAAATGCGGACAATATCAGAAAGAAATTTGCACAAGAGAAAAAAATTTAAAGGGATTAGTTTTTCACCGTTTTTTTTTGTCTTTCATATGGGCAAATCAAATTCTTACCTTCGTGATGGAATTTGTTGTGTGCGACATAACTTCACGTAAATCACGAAACAGTAGATCATTATTTTTCTCGAGAAATCCGCGCACGTTGTACGTTACATCACCGGCATAATGCACCAACCTGAATTCCTGAAACAACCGGTTTATCTTTGTTCGTCGCTCTCATAAAATAATTTAAAATGGATAATCAATTTTTTTTTTTAGTCACATAAGTAAAACACATGGAAGAAAATAAATTAACTCAAACGCAATTTATATACTTTTCTCGAAATAATTAGCAGACACAGATGAATAATAATTAATACACAGAGTTTCTTACATCTCGACCCATAATTTTTTGCGTTTGAATATCCGACTTCTTGTGACTGATATAATGAGGGTGATTGTTCAGATTCACATTTAATTTTTCTAAGAAACTCATGTCCGTCGGATCTCCGGGTCGCAAACATTCCTCGTCCATGTACGATATAATTCCTGTCGTGTCCAAAAAAACGAATCATATTTAATAATAGCAGATGCAAAATGATCAGATGTTTTACGCAGACTTTTTAAAAAAAAATTCCAAACCTTTATACTTCTCTTCGATCAAGTCGCAGATAATCTTATTGTTGAAGTATTCTATATTTTCCCAAGCTATCCCTTCGCGCAGGTACTCCTCTTGCTCCTGCTTCAGCGTTAGCTGGATAAACAGCTGCTGCAATTTCTCGTTGCAGAAGTTGATGCAAAACTGTTCAAAGCTATCGAAGAAATGAGATAAAATAGTGTATCACGTTATTACACATTGGAAAATTAAATAAGAAATGTAAAAATTTCACATTTTTGATAATAGATTTTTGGTTTTACAGATAAAAACATTAGATTAAATATAAAATACACGTGAGAAACACTGTAATTTATAATTTTAAAATTTATAAAAATACTTTTTACGAACAATTATCATTCCTTACCTGTTCTTCTGAAAGATCTCGAAACCGTAGATATCCAAAATGCCCATGACCATTTTGCGACGAGGATTGATCTGCGGTTGAAGAGACTTGTTGAGTCTAGTCACGAGCCAAGTGAATAATCTGTCGTACACGGCCTTCGCTAGCGCGTCTCTCGCGTAAATAGCTAATTCCCTATTCAAGGGTGAAACCACTACGTCACCGTGAGCGTCTATGGTGCGGTGAGTGAATGCTTTTGCCAGTTGCTTTACATTACATCCTAGCAGCTGTTTAAGAAACTTATTAGCTGTTTGCACAGGCATTTACATGAAAGGATAAGTCAAAAAACAATAATAGAGGCGTCAAGAAAACGCGCGTGTAGAATATTATATGTAAAAAAAATAATTAGAAATAATTAAGGAAAACTGTTTTAAAAAGTTTATATATGTAGTTATTTCGGTTATAATCAAATTGATTTCGAAAATAATTTATACCTTAGCAACAGCGTCAACGGACGCTGGTTTTAAAATAGTCGCTACGCCATCTTCTTCTGAGAAACCCACGTTACCCATATGCAACACCGAAGCGACTATAGCGAACAAGTCGTCTTGTTCTTGTTGAGACATCTCCATGGTCTTCATTGCTTGAACAACTTCCTTGTACTTGTTAGCATCGTCGATAGTATCTACCGAACCTTTCGTCTGGAGACAAACGAGATGTGTTTAAAAAGCGAAAATAGAGAAAAACTTCAATCTACGTTAAATAACACACGGAACAAAAAAAATAGAATTACTTACACCGTTGCTTAAATAGAAGAAGGTGTCGAGGTTTCTTTTGAGGAACAGGTGTCGCAACGTGTCGTCGTCCGCGCCTGCCAGAAGCTGATAGAAAATATGGAAATTGCGCTCACCTGTCGATTGATGAACCACTCGAGATTTTTCCAGCAAATAGTTCAAAATATTTCCACCTACTGGATCTCCCTTCAGATTTCAATATTGCTTAATACAACGGTTTCACATTCTCGATCAAAATCAACGTTAGATCGTTACTCTACCTGGAAATTGAACTGCACGTCCATGTATTTGCCGAAGCGAGAGGAGTTGTCATTACGATTGGTTTTAGCGTTGCCAAAGGCTTCCAGCACAGGATTACTGCCGATAAGTTTGTCGTTTACTTCCTCCACTTGTTTCTTGTGTCCAGTGGCGGCCGCAATGAACTCCAAAACCTTCTTGGATGCTTCGGTCTTACCGGATCCCGATTCGCCTTTATACGCAAACGTATAAGAAAAATCTCGATGTTTAAAAAGAAGAAGAAATTTAAAACTAGATATAAAGAGTTTAAAAAGAAACAATACAGCTGATAAAAATTTAATGTTTATTCGAAAAAAGCGATTTTTATCAAATATGTAAGTAAAATTTTTTGCACCTGAGATCAGAATACATTGATCACGATTTTCTTCCGTCAGAGATTGATAGGCGGTGTCCGCAAGAGCGAAACTGCGAATAAAGACTTTGAATGTGAATTATGAAAATTTTTTTCCAGCCCCGTTATTCCACAAGGCATTTTGGAAGACGGAGTTTTCTTACTCGCAAGTTTGTTCCGACAGGAGTAACGAGGCGATACTTACATGTGAGGAGGCGCCTCGAAGAAGTTCCTCCTCTGATAATACTGAATAATTTCCGGATTGTAAATAGATAGTTTCTTGTACGGATTTACCGATATCAACACCTGGCCGATGTACGTCTGCACACAAAATGTCGAAATAAGAAAAACTTGCGAAAGTAATCTTATTTAGATTCTACAACGAAACACAATTACACATGTATTTTTTTTTTACACACGTAAATGAGATCCTCCTTGAATCGCTTGCGCAGATTGTCGATGAAGGCGGCCTCGCTGCGAAAGTCTTCCAGCAGGACGAAGTCCTGCACGCCAACTCGGTCGCGCTCGTGCAGTCCGCGTTCCATTTCCCCGAGCAATTTTTGACCGCGATTGAGAATTTCCGGTTTGGGTCCGACGGGTCTGTCACCCCCTGTGTCGAGTGTCTCCGCGCTACAAATATCCACATCGAAATAAAAATTACATCACAATTCTCTTTCGTAACGTTGGTCGAACAAAAATTTGCTTATTACACAAAAGTTGATATCAATAGTTCTAAAATTAATTTAAATTCGATTGAATATTAAAACCTTATATAGGTGACGTTAACTTTTTTTATCTTCTTATTAGAATCTTCTTTTTTGAACGCAGTTCGAACAAAATATTTGTTTATGACGCTAGCGATAATTATAAATGTTTGCTTTAAGTATTTCGATAAGTGACATTAAACATTTATTTATGCAGGCAGCGCATGCACACGGAGCCAGTCGTCAACGTTCTGCTTGGCCTCGTGACTTCGTGAACGATAAAGACTCAGATTAGATATTCGAACGGTTCGCACAGTGTTCAACAGTGAACAAAAAGGAAAACGAAACGGAGATATACACCGACGAATATTTCCCAACGAACATACTCACCCCATGTTTCATGTAACCCTGCGGCACCTGTGACGGAAGTGGAAAAAAAAAAAAAAACAATTGATAGGATTATCCTCGTTGCGGCATTGTACAAATTGTTTTGCGAATTCGACTCGGTCTAGTCCTCGCTACCTGGTTGAGATAAACGCGAATTCGCCAGATAAGATAAACGAGAGTTTGTATATCGCAACGCATCTGATATTGCGGATTCCAGTGCGGAAGATATTGTCCAACAGATCAATTTAAAATCCGCAAAGTAAACTTTATAATCTCGAACGTTTCTTTATAATTTTTTTTATCGAGAACAGAATTTAAGAGATTTGCTGGAATTGTTATTATATTTCTCGAGTGTTGTTCGTCTGCGTTGAACGACTGCAACGATCTGTGAGATAACAGATGATAACGTCGCCTTTGAACAATATAATAAATTCTCTTTAAAAAAAAAAAAAGACCATTTGATATCGACGATTAAAAATTTTGAAGTCACATGTGACACAAACTTGAATTTTAATTAAAATGATGATATCGTGCGCGCTAATTTCTCGGCTCTCTGAAAATTTCAATCTTACGGAATCATATTTCCGATCTTTTTTTTGTTTTTAATTCACTAATCAGCGCGTTGTCATCTTCAATATTGATGCGCGCATTCGTTTCTTTCGATGCACTTCTCGCAGCAATAAAAAACGTATCTACACACTTGTTTTCTTCTCGATAAATTTTATTTGGACAATGGAACTTGAACTTTCCACACTTAACAGATAGAGAAATATCGCATTCACTTGCTTTCTTCAAATTTCCGTTTGTAACACGCTTTACATTTTTCTTTTTTTTTTCACATAAGGAAAAACTCAACTGGAAAATTCGCGGAACACCAGGTAGAAGACAGACCGTCGTATCCGACAATTACAGAACAGATAAGAAACGAACAATGTAAAGAAATCGATATGTCTCAGATTTCGTTCGGTATTGCTTCCCGGCGCTATGCTACACGGCGACGAAAATGTCACCGCGAGAAGTTTGATTTGACACGCTGCCAACCGCGAAAGAACCACCTGCGACTGCTACTCAAAAGTGACCACCGCATCCCGACCACATCGCTCGTCGCGGCGACGTTTCTTTTCCTCCCCCTCTTTCCCGCCTTCACATCGTTATCCTCTTGTTATCCGCACGACTGATAGCGGAACGAAACGGCGCCTATAATAGGCGAAACGCATCGAAAACCAGAACCTCCGCCTTTGAGGTAAAAAAAAAAAAAAATCCTATAAGTCAATGAAATGCAAGCCAACTTCGTTTCGTCTATTACATCAAAAGACCAGAGATACTTTTGTTTTACACAGAAGAAAATTAATACAAACGAATCCTCAAATATTGTACATTTGAAATATTTTCACTTGTCCTGACGAATAATCACGTGCATATTGTGACTTTTTTGTCGTTTAAAACGTACACCGGTTTTCGTTCAAAAACAAAAAGTGTCTAAAGTGCGTTGTGTAACTGTTACACAACGCACTTTTACATAATTCAAACTATAACCGTTAACTATAAAATTCTAATGTGTTTCTTTGCATGCGCGCAATTCGAGCGTATTGCAAGTCACAATCCGTGAGATCTCTCGATAGAACGAATTGCAATTCGATTATGATAGAAACAGTCGAAATCCAATTGCCGATTAATCGATGCGAGACCGGTTTTTTAATCGATAAGCAGCGACGATAAGAGTTGTCGCGTATCTAATCTAATCTCCAAGTCATTCTGTCCACACACGTAACGAGATTTGCAAAAATTAATAGAAATAATCACGAGTCCTTTCTCTTGTTTCTAACCATATTACATATATTGTGTAAGATTTGATCGCGCGATATTTCTCGCGTGCAATTGTTATCACGGTGGGGATTTACGGTGTATTGTTGCGTCAATCGCGTATTGTATTAATCTCTCGAGCAAATCGATCGATTCTCAAAACGCGCAAGTCCGAAATATGTGTCAAACCAGTCCTCTGTATCTCGTGCTTCCAACGAGTTGACTCTCAATTATCAGTAAAAAATTATTAAGAAAAATTATTTAAAAAAAAATCTTTTGTCAATTAACTTATTTTTTTTTCTTTGTAAATATCAAGTAATTTTTAAATAACAAAGAAGAGATTTCCGAGCACCAAAAAGAAGAGAGAAAAAGTAGAGAAACGTCACGCGTCACGCGTTAGTAATGATGATCTTTGCCGAGCTTTTCCAGGGCCGATAATTAAACGGCGTTTATCTCTGTGGTGCAAACCGGTCTTCCTCTCTCTCTCTCTCTCTTTCTCTCTTTTAGAACGTAGAAGCGAAAAATTGTGGATCTGACTCATTGACAGTCGGTCGTGAACCTTGGAGAGTTCGATGAGTAATTTCTCTCGCCTTGGTGAACGTCGAACAAGGTATTATGAATGCAGACCCAGCGCTGTGCGTCGAGCAACAATCGTCGCCCCTTCTTGTGTATAATATCGCCCGTTACGGCGAGGAGGGAATTATCAATCGCAACGCTACACAAAAGCCTCCATTGTGGCGGCTTCTTCTCGGTTATCGGTGTCAAAAACGTTGTGTCCGTCAGCAATAAATAAGCTAAAAGAGAAAGAGAAGTTCAATTTCTTCACGGTTCGACTTTTCTCTCTATACTTTTTTTTCAATAATAACAACTTTATAATGCAGTAGTTTTTTTTTTTTTCTCATAGTATAGCTGATTGTTTCTCCAAGAAAACTACATATCGGGGGAGTTTCTTCGAGATATAGGGACCGACCGATCCGAATCGATAATGCTTTTTACTCCGCGCGCGTGCACACACACATTCGCCGCGAAACGGAAAGTTGTATCTCGTTGCATTTTTCCGCACCCGCTGGGGAATCAAGAACGACGATGACGTGTAAAGCGTTGAGCGATCAGTCGAGGGGAAAAACCGAGGGTCTTGAGACCGCACAGAGATGCTCGATGAATAAAAAAAATTCTCATAAACGTTTCAATGGGAGGACGTCTCTAACGTGACGACTACGTCCGAAAATACATGCGCGACGACCGCGGCGGAGGGAGACTTCGCATCCCAACGAGATGTTTCACGAAAAAAACTGCATCGCGAAAGGCAAACACCGTCAAGAATTGAAACTCACTTTGCTTTTTATTTCCGAGTTTGAGAACCAGATGTTGCTTTTTTTTTTTTTTTAACATGATTCATCTCACAAGCCGGCGGATTTAATTAACGAACTTGGAAGATCTCGTGCTAGGAATAATATAAAAAATCAATTGTCGTCGAGTGAAACTAATTAACCTTCTTATTTTCTTTCGCACGTTGTTTGTTAAAATACGTGCATTAAGAAATGAAGCAACCCCATTTCCGGAAACCGGTTGGCCTTTTGTCGACTCTCTCGTTCGACGACGGGAAAAGTGCGGGTTTTCACTTCGCGCAAGAGATCGGCCATCTCTCGCAAATTTTATATTCCGAGTCGAACTGAGCGAAATGAGCGCTCGCAACTTTACGACAAGCGGAAAAGCGTACGCGACATTTTTACGTTCGTAACTCGCGAACGAAAAAGGCAACGCGGTAATATACAAAATCGCTCGATTTGGAGGAGAAAATCGAATTAATTTATTTTAACGAGAACAGTGTTTTCTCCTCCAATTTGTTGATTGAGTATATTTTTAACGGGATAATAACACACACACACACACACACACACGCAAAAACGCGTTCCTTTGTTCTTTCGACGTTCCGTATATACGCACACGCGCTGAAAATATAAACGCGTCGCGTGGCACGACGGTGTTTCGATCGCCGATGAGCGATTTCCGGAGCGGTACACGTTCCGTTATCGCACGAAGCCCGCATAGTAAAAGCGGCCCTTATCTCGCGATAATATACAAAAGGAGGCACCGGGCGACATTTCCTGTCTCTATGTGTTCCATCCTTTTCACCGTGCTCGCTGTACTGTTAGCAGTTTCACGCAGGTTGCACTTGCCAGTGACTATAAGATTTACGCGGACCCTCATGGCGCACACACTATATGTAGTAACAATGTTTTCTGCGCGAACCAACTGAAAAAGAGATATTTATTTATTGTAAAATTTTTTCCTTCCACATTCTCCGTTAGTTGTTGCAACAACTAATTTAATAAAAAATTCACAAACTAAGTTCGCAAAAGATTAAACGCTTTAAAAATATTTCGCTCGGTTCTCAGTAGCTAAACTTATTTTTCTGTCATTCAATACATTAATTAAATAAAATATATAAATCTCAGTAGTAGATAATATGCGCAATACACTTTGCTTGAAGTATTTATATTTTTATCGTTAGTTTGCGGGATTTATAATTGTGGAGGCGTAAAGGATCTTACATAGATATTCCTCATCAAATCTTCTTCGAGAAAACCGGTTCGGATTCGGACCGACCTTGAGTCTTGGTCATTCTTTCTTTCTTTCTCTCTCTCTCTCTCTCTCTCTCTCTCTTTCTCTCTCGGTCCCCGAAGTTCAGGGTTTTCAAGGCGTTTGTTCGCGATAGTACAACGAGAGAGCTTTAATAATAAAGTTCCGTTTGCGCGGCAAGCCCGTGCGGCAAGAACGACGCGCGAGAAGACCGCGGCGAAGTGCCGCGCGTGTAATAATAAACCAGTCATGGGAGCGGAATCGTCACGGAAGGTGAGAGGACAATAAAAAGAAGACGAGGAAACAAGTATACACACGGATGGAAAGACCGGCGAACTTAAAGTAAGCGCCGATCTATTTTCGGTCGCCGCTTCTCCATCGACTGAGCGCGTAAAAGTCCGCTCAAAACGAAGTTGGGTGTTCGGGAAGAAAGAAAGTTTCATTTAATTCGTTGACTAGAACGAAATTTACATATTTTTTTTTAACTATTCGCATTACACTCGTACATATCAGACTCTAATGTTTCATCAGTTTGTTGCTTCGTTTCTCGCGAATGGACGCCGCAAACGTTGTTTCAACAACTACGATCTGTTCAACAATTTCATCAAAATTGTGGATACGAACGTAATTTTGTATCTCGGAACTTTGAGAATTAACAATTACGCAAAATTATTAGCGCAAAAAAGCCGGAACACACACCGAACTAATTTATAGCAAATTAAATAGATCTAATTTATAGCAAATTAATTTAATTTACATAAATTTAAATTTATGCCGAGTACACATTTAAATATTTGATTCCGTTTGCTCGACTTCGTCGTTAAATGCGAAAAAAACACTCGCGGCGCGCGCGAGAGAGCTCGCCCAATCGTTAACGATTTCCGCACGAAAAATCGGCGCTGTCGAAAGCGCTGACGCGTAAATAATTTCGCTGATCTGGATATTGACTCGTCGTCATCGTCGTCGTCGTTCCGTAATGCGATATCTCGACGGAAATTCAATGCTACCGTTGTGCCACATGCACACGTCGGTCGGTCGGTCGGTCGGATCGATAATTTTTTAATTATTCCGGATGACGAAGAAGAAGAAGAAGAAGAAGAAGAAGAAGAAGAAACAAGCAACACCGCGACTCTCCGCAGGTGGAGACTCGGAACTCGTTTCGCGAGAAATTCGGACGTTAATCCTGTCGCCGTACTACACGGGCAGGATATGGACGAATTGTTTTTTCGTTCTGTTACGTTATGTAACAACGCTCGCGCGAACCAGTTAATTCGCGGACCGTGAAATGTCAGGGCGAATTAAAACGCTATTTTCACGCGTTTTATGTGCGAACGTAAAAACGTGACGGAGCAAAACGGAAAGCCGTTCGAGAGGGAAGTGAAAAACTCGCTTTTACCGAAAGCGCACCGTGACCGAGTCCATATACAGTTGAAAATTAAGAGTCTGAATCAGAATCGATAAAAGCCGAACAATAAAATGCGAGTATTGTTCTTTAATTAATATCAAATATAATCGCAATTGCAAACGTTTCGACGTCGTCCCAAATTTTTTTTTTTTTTTGTTCAGTTTTAAAATATTTCCTTTTTTCACAATTTTTGGATTCAAATTCTACAGCCGCGTCTCGATGTGCTTCGTTAGGAGAAAACCTAATACACACGCGATTTGACTCCGATGCGAATTCGCAACTTAATCGATTTAAGACCGTGCGACTTTTTAATTAACGAACAGCAGAAATGAAACTGCCTCCTATATATCGCGATGAATCAATTCGATCCGCGCTCGCTCACGGGAAAAAAATTGTGTATAAGTAACTCTCGCTTTTTTGACCGCGCGCTCCGGTTCTCGCATCCGGAGCTCGCGATCTCACGCCGCACTAAATACGCACTTTCTGGGAAACAGACGCACTCAACCCTGCTCACGGTTTCTTCTTCACGGTCTCTCGCTGTGTGTACAATTGCGCCGGTTTTTCGCGATCGCGCGATACCGCGATTCTCGCTCAAGCGGCGGCGGCGGCGGCGGCGGTAACGTAGCCGCGCGCAAAGCGAAAACTGCTTGTTTTTCTTTATTTTTTCTCTTTAATATTAATGTCGCATTTTCCATTTGACGTGTCGCGAATGAATTTCTGAGATGATGTATATATTCTTTGCGCAAACACGGCGCTTTCTACGTACGACCTCTTATTCGCAGAGGCGAAAGCCTTGAACTTTTTGCGGTGTGTAGCTTCTGTTTGGCGCTTCGAGTAATTAAAGAACTTCATGCATGTACAGGTACATTTTATTCGATACTCGCGATAAAATATTCACGAATATTTTCGTGATCCCTCTTCTGATTATCCTTTGTCTTACAATTTTTTTCTCTAACTGTCTCATATTTATTTTCCAGCCCTCGTCCAACACACCTGTATCGGTGAGATATTGTGTAAGAAACGTATATACGCAAATGTAAAATGTATCTGAAACAAAGAGAGTTAAGAGAGAAAAGTCAGATAAAACAATTTTCCAATCAGTCTCTGTGTTGCATCTGCAAACTTTCTGCGTATTTTACAATCTGTTCCTGTTATATTTACATCATTGTGTGTGTCGTTGAAAAAGTGGTTCAATTGTCACTTCCACGATTACGGGGGATCGAAGTCCGCTTTTGTCCGAGAAGGAAGGAAGGTCGCGGCTTTCTATCATTTCCTCTTCGAGTTTCCCCCCTTGTCGCGCGCGTCGAAAGAAATCCAAGGATCCCACGGGACAAGAAACTCGGCGGCCGACAACAATGCACCGACGATTTGGATTCTCTGCGCTTCTGTGTTTCTACGCCGCCGTGCAACCACGCCACTTTCCAGGAAGATAATTCCGCGCCATTAACTTAACATCCTATACGCGGAATTTCCTCCGTGACAATCGTAGAAAGTTTTACGATCCATTTGATGAACGTAATTTCCACCTTTTCCTTCCCAGACTTGCGTAAAATCCGCGGCGAGATCGTCTCGATAAGACCTTCTCATTGCGTAACAGAATTATAGACCAATTGTATCGCGATATTGTGTAGACAATAAATCGACGAGCAAATATATGCAACAATTATATCAGTAGTAAATTTCAAAATGCGTTTTCCACAACGGAATTTTATTCTGTTCCATTATAACTGGCTAGTAAATTAAAAAAAAGTGGAATAATTGGAAAACTAAATCGAAGCATTCTGTCAAAATGGTTTTTTTTTTTAGATAAAGCGAAAGAAAAAAAGAGGAACGCGAATCGTCGAGTGTAACATTGAATGGAAATGTCGCGGGCAGTCGACTGCCCTTCGACCAAAGTCGAGCGAGTACTTAAAAATCGAATCGCGCTTAAAATGCAGTAGGGACAACACGAAATTGCCTTGGCAGACCAATGACGTCTTCATCAGAGCGGTTAAAAACCGTTAACCTTTGTTCGAAGCGAAACAGATACAGCTGCTTCTTCGAACCGCTTCTGCGAACACGCGATACGCGATCAAACGCGAAATAAGGTTGCAATGGGAAGTGGAGAATACTCTTTTTTTTATTACACACAAATGATTGAAACAACATACGCGTTGTGTAACGAACGAACGCATCACGATGACAAACGACATGAGTTTAGACTATATGCTCGGCAAATGACTCTTGGAAAATGACTTTACACACAAATCTGTGGATCGTAATTCTCTAGTCGGTTATCGTAACAGCTGCCGCGCGACTTTTTCGTGTGTGTGTGTGTGTGTGTGTGCGCGGGATTTTTATAATAAAAGCGCGAGAGCCGGTTGTGATTTCTTTCTTGTGACTCACAGTACAGCTGTCAGTGATATAAATTGCAATTGGTGTTTTTACATGTGTGAGAGACACGCATTTGAAACAAGCGCTTTTCAAATCCTGAGAATGTTTTCAAGCGGATAACATTAGATACTTATAGGTATAGACATACTTTAATAGTTAATCATTCTCTCTCTCTCTCTTTTTCATGTTTTGTTTTCATTATAAAATATTGAAAAATATTTAATTATAATTAAATATAACTAAATATACAGTCTAAATTATTTGTTAATTTGCTATTAATACTTATTTAATATAACACATTAAATGTTATCATCACAATATAATAAAATCAGTTAATTCGCTTACTGCAACTGAAGAAGAGTAAAAATTAAAAAACAACCGTTTGAATGAAAAATAAAAATAAAATAGAAGAACGCAAAGTTTTCTTCTGCATTTTTACATCTCTCTCTCTCATTTGTACATTTCTCTCTCGTTTTTTCTCTCTCTCTTTCACTCTCTTTCTTTCTCCGTTCTTACATCTTCTTGTCTTCAACCGTAACCGTGTAAATCGGCTGTTGTAACAAAGTGCGCTTGAAAAAAAAAAAAAAAAAGGAGTACTCACTTTCGTTCGGCACGTCGAACTACTCTCGTTCTCGAGTTTAGTGGCGGCTCGTGGAGTCCAGAAGCACGGCGCGTTTATCCATAACGTCGCGGTCGGGTCACTATCGGCAAGTCACACCGAATAATTATAGGATTCACAGTTTTTTGGCGAATTTGATTGTCTACGTGCAATTTGAAAAGTTTCACGTACCTCATAAGAAAACAATTGTTGTTAAAAAAAAGAAGAGGGATAACGGTTTGCTTCACACGCGGGGTACACGTTACGCGTGATGTGTGTGGTTCCGTGCACACGCCACGGTGTAACGCACGAAACTGCCGATCTGCTGAAGGAGCTCTCCTCATCGGTGCCCTCGTGATGATAGCGGTGGAGAGGAAGGAAGGCGCAGACAAGGCAGCCGGCCGAACGACTTACGCCGAAGGAGAGAGGCGATTTTTTCCTCGGTGTGCGTGCGTGTGTAATAACACGCGAGGTTGCGGATGTGTGAACCCCGCGGGGTCCTGCACGGGGCCACGTGAGTTTCGGTAAGTTTCGCTCTTGCAGCCCGTTACCCGCGGCGTGACGGTTGCAACATCCCGGTTTGTCAACTTGTTTCCCCTTCGTATATTTTTATTTTTTCCTTTAAATTATCATATCATTATTATTTCTATTATTGATCATTGTTTTATTTATATATTCTGTGTTTTACATTATTGCGCCCTACTTTTCTTAGAAATAAAAACCAAATATAAAAGTCATCATGTGAAAAAGAATATATAAATAAATATATACCAACACATTTCAATGTAAATATAATAAATAAATTAGAAAAATTGGAATATATAGTTAGAGAGAAAAGTTCTTACCCAAGTAGAAAAGTAGACGTAAAAGTACAAGATGCTCAAAATAAAATGCAATCTGCGTTATTATGCAAAGTATAGAAGAGCTATTTTGGACAGTAATACATCTAGGTAAAAGGGCGCTCCTCTTGTCGATGCGCCTAATGACCCTCTTATAATCGAATGCAATCAACCTCGTGATGCATAGCCGGAAATTTGGTATCGGAAATCCCGGTGACAGCTATCGTCATCCATCATTTTTCCAAAACATCAAATTTCCGTCCAAACGTCTAATTTCGCTGTGCAATAATTCCTGCGAAAAAAACATTGTGCAATCTAATTTTTATTTAAAGAAAACAAATCTATGTACAATCCTATACACAATATTATGAAATTGTCAATTTAATGAATTAGAGTACAACAAGCGCGTATCAATAATGTTCTTTTGTGACAGACGTCGATCGACATTGTTGTTTTCGTCATTGTCGTTGATGTCAAGTTCGTGATGGTGATGTAACGCGTAAGCCCACGTGGACGATGACCGAGGCGCAGCTGGCCGAGGGTGACAGCGGATTGGCGATGATAATAGCGGTGGTGTTGTGACGAACAACTCGCGTTTTATTTCGATCGGTTGCGCGACACCAACTATAGAAAAAACTACCCCCCGTCGTCGTCGTCGTCGTCGACTGTCCGCTTCTGTGTGTAGAGTTCAAGACTCACTTCTCCGGGTGGCAGTACAGCGCCGGTGGTTGTTGCCGCTGCCACGCAGCTCACGACCAAGCGAGTCTTTTTATCGCCGCGAATGTTATCTCGAATCAGATCGAGTCGTTGACACGACAAAAGTCTCGCGCTTCTTTCGTTCAATTCTACGAATGTAAAAAAAAAAAAAAACGTGACTCGTTGACTGAGTAAGTTCGGGAGTGGTGTGCGTTTTGATCCCGAGGAATTTTCCGGACGATACATGAAACTGCGAATGTAAGTAAACGCACACCTTTAGTTCGGTGGACTATACACTGCCGGACGTCACGGCGTTGGATTTAAGTTCAGTTCAATAAGCGGCTCTAAGCGATCTCTTGAATTATGAAAGATATGTCTTACGTGTTCTATTAGAAAGAGAGATAAAAGTTTCGCTGGAAAGGGATTGTTTTTACACTATCGGTTATTAACAATAGCAAGTTAAAATTGATAGTCGAAACGACGACGATGTCGAAACGTCCATCTTCGAATCTACGAAGAAACTGCCGTCGTCAATTAACTATCGATTCAAGAGCCGGTGATTTCAATGCTCACAAGGTGTTTTAATTTCGATATGTTTTCATCTTATTTTTTATAAGATAAAATTAAATCAAATTAATTATCAAAATTCTCACGTCAACTTAATTTGCATATCTTAAAACTGTGTGTTGCATTTATTAACACACGAATATCTACTTGATCTCTTATTTACCACATTTTGTTTGTAAACACGCACTTGTCAAAATTACATTTCGGAAATGTTAACAGTATTCATACGTGTTTCAATCAATTCCGAAAGTTTCGTCGAGGCAGCTTTCGCTTTAATTGCGATTAATCAGCTAATTATCATTGTGCGAGCGAAACGAGGCGAGAACTCGCAATCGAATCGAGTGCAAAGCACGAAATGCTCGTATGTAATTAGCCGATTATTGAATAGTACGTCGCATACGTACGTGATTGCAAAAATGTATGTTTTGCATTTGAAATTTGCGCGATCACCGTAAAAATTTCCGAGAGATAGAAAAAATTTATTCATAATTATTTACTTATCCTAATATTCCTGTATCTTAATTAACAATCATGTGTGTTATCTGTACATATATTCTCAACAATATTTTTAAAATTATCAAATTTTTTATTTCCGATCAAACCAATAATTATTTGAGAATAAAGTGCGAAAAATCGGATTTTTGACGGACAGGTTGACGGATGGTGCTGGTGAAAAATCCGTCCCCGACACGTGGCCCGAGCCCCCAACGAGAAAATGGGAAGAGGTCGAAAGGACGAGAAAGAGGAGGAGGTCGAGGTTCGCGCGGGAACAGTCCCGGCGATAAAACTGGTTCCCGAGGAAGTAGTCCAGGAAAAAGTGGTGGCTCCGACCATGCCAAAGGAAAGGGGAAAAGTGCGTTGTTGCACTCGCGAGGCAGCGAGTGAGTATATCTATACACTTTACCTTGTCTGCCAGCAGCAAGCGTCAAAAGCAAAAGAACGCGCACTGCAAATCGATCTGGATCGCTTCGCGTTTGAATTCTATACCGAGTGGTTTCTTCTTTCCGTCATCTAGCGCATTATTTTCGAAGATTCTACGCATTCTCCTTGAGGTTTTTTACCGTCTCTCTGTAAATTTCGATTATAACATACGTAATATAATTCAACAATAAAACAAATCATTTATAAAAAATTATAAAAACATAATTTATAAAATATTATATGAATGAACAAATGATGCAATTTCATTTATATTATTATATAAACGAAAATTATAAAAAAACATAATTTATAAAATATTATATAAATGAACCTTCAATTAGAGATAATGTATTTTTAATTGTTGTAGGCATGTATATTTTTTGTTTAAAAACTATATCCGATTATATGTTTATAAATAACTCAGAGCCATAAAACTACGGACAAACATACAGAAAAAAAAATGTATTAGTAACTTAAAAGAGATAAATGACACAGATAATGAGGACAGATAGGAAAATAAATACTAATTTCCCCGAGGACAAAGAGAAATTTCCAATTAGTCTGGAAATACACTTTTATCTTTTTACGTCAGAAGGTTAATTATCGAAGAGGAATCCATTTGAGCGATAAAACTTATACCAACGACGATAACAATGCGAACACGTATTGTCACGATACAAATAGAAATTATTTTGTATCTGACAGCTGTAGACGCGCGTACGTCACATACGTACTTTCAATAAAATATCAACAATTTCGCATAATCATTATTGGATTTTGCCGACGAAATTGCCGCAAAACAAATTTGCTTTGTTGTCGGGACGTGCAATCGAAAATCGATGTATCGACGTTGTCAGAGAGAAAAAAAACTGATGAACGAACGCGATGGAAATCCGTAAATTGCACTTCTGCATTTTCTGTTTTTTTCATATACCTAAGTACAAAAAAATAAGACCAGGAAAAAGACGAAGAAGTAATTTGTTTTTTTAACAAACATGTAGTAACGAGCTTTTTCTTGCAATTTTCACATATATCTGTACTCGGAATTATATTATCTACATTTTTTGTTATATCTTCTATTAATTTTTGATATCGTAATTTTGATATCGTGAACACAATAAATGCGGAGTTGAGACGACGATAAATCTCAACGACGAGACAAAAACCTTCGACGATCAATACGTGACAATTTGAAGTGTCACACACGTATGTTGTTAGTATACACACTCAAATATGTGCGACAGAAAAATGAATTCGCTTCGATTACCCGTGCTTTATCGCTCTGATTTCCCGTGATAACAAAACGATAGACGCGGCACACGTAGAATTGACAGCGCGATTTTGAACCGACGGATAGTTTTTTTTCTCACGCCAAGATCAGATGAAATTGACAGTTTTTTAATAAACGCGCCGAAAAATTTCGAGATCGGGATTTCGGTTGTGTATTGTGTAAAAATCAACCGACAGAAATAAAAAAGAAAAATCGGACAATGAGAAATACTAGCGTGTAGAACAAATTTTAAACGAGCTATCGTAAAAGTACTTTTATTTCTCAGAAAAAAAAATCTTTACTAACGTTTGTTTTGACACTTGTCATACCCGCGAACGTAATCTCGACGTATTGCACGGTATTGCGAAATTGCCCGATCGATTTGCAGTAGTTTTTTTTTTTTCGCGAAGAAAAATCGTAACGGAAGATCTAGGACAAAACTGACACACGATACGTCCGTCAACAACGGGAATGGTAAACCGCGTTTTGTGCTCAATTATTTTACGCAAGGGTTCCTGTGAAAACATCGCTGCTGCTGTTGCGCCGCGCATCGATACGAAAAACAATCTACACACGTGCATAAGACACGTAATAACAACAACACGGTGGTGCCCACAGACAGTTGCACTGTTACGATATCGTACGTGCTTTCGACATCACTTATCGATTGCGCTCGCTTTCGCAGAAAACACAAATACACGTGTGAAAGTATTCGATGTGAGTTTGCACTGTTATAACGCACATCTTATTGAAGTTGACAAAAATTTTCACATTATTGTTTTTTAATCCCACGCTTGTTCAATTTGCACTTGTTTTGATTTAGATAAATTAGACATTCGAAATATAAATTGGAAGTAAAATCACAAGTTATAAAATTGCAAGTTATTTGTAATTTTATGATATCTTTCGTCTAGAGCCGCGAATATAATCTGATCTTTAAAACAATTATGTTTGATACTATATAACAATGATTTTTATCAATAATAGTACTTCTAATTCAACACATATTCCGTTTTAACAAATGGGATAATATTTAAGTACAAGTCGTGTGCGCAGAAAAAAAAAAAAAAGACTCGTGAATGTATTTCCCGATCGACTACAGAAACGACACGCAAACTGCAATAATATATTTAAATATTTCATGATAATATTACTGTGTGAGCGACGTTTTGCCGATCGCACGCGGCGGCGCGACGCCTCTTTTACAGTCTTTGAATTTACACTCGGCACGCGATTGTATTTGACTAATACTTGCACATCAATTTAATCTCACCTACTTTCGCCGTGACCATGAAAGCTCATCGCGGAATGTAAACACACAATAGCCAATATATAAAACGCGTACAAACAGTAGAATTATCTCTCTTTCTCGGATTTCGAGAGATATGAAAGGCAAAATTGATGAAGTATCCGAAAAACACATAGACATTAGAGACGGTAACATCACATTGTTGTTGACAAGTTTTTATTCTTCAGAAAAATAAATGTCAATCTTCTCGTCGTCAGAGAATTTCTGACGACGCCAGCTCAACTCGTTGCAAAATTTACGAGTTGGGCTAGTCGAGTCGCTGCCAGATTTCACAGTTCCCCGCGTACAACTTATATAACTCATTTTTTTCTACAAAGAAAAAAAGAAGAATAGATACAAGAGAGAGATACGTGAGCGATATATCAAGATATTCATGTAGACTGTACAAAAAATGGCCATTACAATTACCAACTGTGAGTGAGAGTTTGCGCGGCAAGGTCCTAGCAATCGATAAGTGTGATATCAAATCTATTATCGTAAATATGTATCGTCTATTGCGTGTACACGTGCGTAGACGTTGATATTGCATCGTGCGCGAGGACAAAACAATATTTTAGGAAACAAAATAATAATTCAAGTGGAAACGAAACGAACGAACTTTTGTATTTATCGACTCTCGTAAAAATTGTCCGGGAGATCCTCACGTGCGAAAGGACAATTACTATGAAACGATGACCATCCTTCATCTAACACATGATCGCAGAACATATGTGTGTGTACACATATGAGAAACAGTGACTCACATTCTTTGGATAATCATAAAAATAGATACATTGCTTTAATTGATGCGCATATCATATATCGTTATGTTGCAATATCGAATTTTTAATATGTCCTGTGTGTGTTCATCGCGGCGCATATATATATACGAGGAAGTAAAATACAATATCGTCGTACAAAGATCTCGCGCTTATCCAATCGATCCGACGATCCGATATTTACTAACATTGCGATTCTAAATTATTGAAGAAGGTCTTCGGAGATATACCGTGCACGACGTGTACGTACTTTGCAATGAAAAAAAAGGAAATCGCGCGCCGAATAACGCGGTCAAACACGCGATCAAAATCGCGTTTCAATGCGCTTCGATCCGGGGATCTTTGTAAATTAATGAGGATATATCCGCGCGCTGAATTGAGGGTCAATCGAACGATTGACTGAACATTTCCGTATTGGTCATCGCACATTCATGGGAACGTCCATTAATTTGCGGAAGAGATCGGCGCGATTGCGTTTAATAATAGAAGACACGGTCTCTATAGAAGAGCAACGTGTAACGATAAGAACCGCGCGTATAAAATATGTACGGAACTTTAGAAAGTGATGTGTGCGCGCGTTGTGTGTATAACTTTAAATAACTTGCACATATTTTGCTTTCAGAAATAATTAATTTTGAAATAACGTAACGATTCATCTCACAAGCGCTATTTTTCTCTTACGTGCTTTTTCTTCCAGGGTTGGTAGCATCGAAAAATTGATAGATGGCGATAAGCGGATAATTGCGACCAAACATCTACTTCCAGAGAACAACATAAACGTTGTCGTCAGGTATTTAGCGCAAAAAATGCTCTCTAATTATTAGTATGTTAACCGATCCGAGTAAATTTAATTTGAAATTATTATAATGACATTTGCTTTAGAGTTCGTCCACTCGGTAATAAGGAAATTAAAGCCGGTGATGAAATGGCCGTACAATTTCCGGGCGACGGACAAATATACGTAAGCGAAAATTTAATTATCCCGACAGTAATATTAATTTATACTAACCTAACCTAACCTAACCTAACCGAACTTGATGGAAACCCACTCCTAACCTAACCTAACCAGTCCAAAATATTGGTCGGTTAGGTTCACATCATGGTCGATAAGAGTAACATTTTGATCGGTTAGATTCACATCTAGATCGGGTAGGTTGACAGTTTGATTGGTTAGGTTCACTTTTGGGTCGATTAAGGTGACATCCTGACCGGTTAGGTTCACATCTA
>QVNW01000058.1:0-52228 GCA_014825475.1 Pseudomyrmex flavicornis
TATATATATATATATATATATATATATATATATATATATATATATATATATATATATATACATACATATAACATATATAGTTTTGTACTTTGAATAAAAGGAGTTCGCTGGCTAAGATTTACAATGTACTTTAGTCACATAGAGAAGCAATTTTTATACAAAACGGTTTATTTTGTCCCCATATAAAATGACTAATACTATATATATCTTATTATACGTTACGTTATTCTTGCGCAGTATGTACGATATATATGGAACATGTTTAACAAATTGGAATTATCATTATACATCAAATAGAATCAAAATATCGATGGCCATCATCATAAAACTCTCTTCCTCACTCACGACGATCAGTCAGATAAATATTGGAACATTGTACGGGATTTGTTTGCAAAGGAAATTAACAAGTTGATTTTATATATATATGTATGTCCTAGATACTAATGTACAAATTATTTATCAATCGATATGAGTCAAATATAATAAAAAAATAGATATATAATCCCCACTGTTGAAATTACTAATAAACAATGATTATATATATTATATATTATTATAAATATAACAAATATAAGAATTTTCAATTAATTCAACTAATAATTACTTTTGATTCAAAACATATACCTGCATGTCTTAAATCATAGAAAATTATGCAGAAAAATTTTATAGAAATTATTTTTACTATTTTCCTCCAATTATGAAACACACAATAAATGAAAATATATATCACATACATTATACAGCTTCCGTCTTCAGAATACGTAGACGAACATATGTCATATTACACTTGTTTTTTCTAACCGAAAGATTAGGATACGTATAATTTCTTTCTTTCACCTTAACAACATATATCGGTGTAAACGACTAGATATTGTTGCGACACTTTGATAGAGAAATCGTTCTTCTAAACGTTCCTGAGAGAACTCGGCAGTATATCCGAATAAATACGTTATTAAAGAAGTAGAATTTTAAATGCAGTTGCAAACGTAGGAAGTATAGCCTGTAACGAATAAAAACGTTAATTGAAAGTAAAAAGAAAATTTGATATTGTTTCATTAAAAAAGCCTAATATTTTACAACTGTGTTTTGAATATAAACACAAATGCTTTTGACTTTCTCTTCGATACAAATATTGATTGACTTTTACATCATCACTATCAAAAAGCACTTGACAAAATCTATTCTAGATTTTTTCCCAATTTTTTTACATTTTCCTGATCTAGAGAATAATTGTACATGAAATACATATATTTTTGGATAGAAAAACATTTGCAAACCTTTGTGATTAAAAATATTATTATACAAACAAATGATATTTCTGCAATTTTTATCTCAAAATATAGAGTATCTACAATTTTAGAGAAAATTCTGTAATTGTTAATGATATAAGAGTAAAAAATTCTTACACCATCAAGAATGAAAATTCTCTGAAAATTCCAAAATTTTCTCTCAAGTAGTAGATATTCTAAAGTATTGAATAATCATTGTACAAAGCACGTTTGACGGAAACATTTGATTCTTCTTTCTATATTATCAAATCACTTAAACACTGAGTAATAACCGGTGTAAAAAGTTCAGGTGTGTTTGTCAACTAATTTGTTAAATAACATTTCTCTTCGTTAATGCTTATAAAACGATTTGTATTGATTTGTACAATCAATTGCCTCGCAGCAGATCATAATCATGCGAAACATCGTCAAATAGAAACACGGCATCGTTACAATTCTACAAGTTTGTACAAAATTATTTTCAAATTAATCGCAGGAAATTACCACGCGTCCTTGCTGAATTGCGGACTTTGATTTACTGCCCGACACCGATAATCTACTATAACGCAGTTCATGTAAATGTTTTCTCATACATTTACATACACTTGCACGTTCATGACGCTGAATGATAACAGTCTGTTTCTTTTAGCTGCACTTTCCCAACATTCTATTTCTATTTCTTTTATCTGTTTCCCCTTCTGAAACCGCGCGGATATACATATCCGTTCTATTCAACATAGAAACAACAGGTGCGTCAAAAGAGACAGATCCTAGTATCATATCATAAAGCGTAATTCGCATATTAACATACACGTGAAAAATTAAATAGCTGTGTTTAATCGAGAGGTGTGTACACTTCTAATTACTAACTAGTTCAATCTGCCTATATTTTTTGCGCAGATTGCTCACGGAGTCTTTGAACAAAACAGGATCCAGTCGCATATTAGATCGCAATAGAGGCATATATCCGAATACAGCGACAAATGTGTTCATGCACGTTTGTCGCTGTATGAAATGATCTGGGTCGTTCCACGGGGATCTGAAATGCACACATATCACAAATATGACACTGATGTTGCGCACATGGCTGCAACAAGATAACACTTACCTGATTCCAGTTACCGCGGTGTCTTTGTAAAGCTTACGCTGCGTCACTTTGATGGGCGGTCTTCGAGTCACGTGACTTACCAGAAAATTCATCAGTATATCTTCGCAATTCTGCGACTGTTCCACAGTTTTGTGAAGAGTCGAGCTTAATAATTCGGTATACAAAGTATTGTAGTAGCGATGATAAAAAGCAGCACCAGTCAGAATGATACTGTAGTCATTTGTCCATTTACTCGTGTAACCCCAAGAACGCTTAAAAACGCAAAAATGACCAATTTTATTGTAGAAAATTATAGACAAAATTAAATAACAATCATTTGCTGCGAACTGCGCAAGATTTACCTTTGAGTCATCCCAATAATGAGATCTCGCTGGATACCCTACTATACGATCGGGAAACGAACGCCAAACCGTAAAAGCGAAATCGATCTCGTCGGTGTTTAGAGTAGCATCTTCATCGAGTGATAATATGGCACTAGTTTTGATTAATGGATGCGGATAAAAACGTTGAGATATACCGTCGACTGCGACAACATTAATTGACGCTTTGATACCTTGCCAACGCGGTTTTCTTGGCACCGGGATATCCGAGTTCCACATAAGTATTATCTTGAATGAAATAGTATGTTATAAATAAAGTCGAGAAGAAATATCACACAAATGAGAAAATGTGTTAGCATAAAAAAAATTTAAATAACAGACTCACTTTATCTAGATATTTGCTTTTCGAGAGACTCTTAAGCAAGCGATAAAGAACAGCAGTGGATCCCAATTGCGAATAGATTATGGCAGTGAAAGTATTACCAGGGTTACTGTTTGAAAAAGGAAGTTCTTGCTGACTGTCAGCAAACTGCGGTAAAATAACTAGTGCTCCAGGGTTGGTATTCCAGACAATTCTTTCCCGCGTACCTTCCCATGGCAAACGTTCGCGAATATTCTGTAAATTTGTTACAATGATTAAAAAATCGAAGTCAAATTCTTAATAAAGCGTCATAAGAGCAGGTATTATATTTACCTCGAATACGGTAAATACAATTTTCTCAATGGACGAAAAATATCTCTCCCATAAAAATTGTGTCTGTTGTCGTAATTTAAGAATTTGTACATTGGACACAGACCGTACTATATCTGGAATCTATGAAGTTAAGTAAATTTAATATTACATTCATGTATAAGTTTACATGAATAAGTTTTTAAATAAACTTTGAAATGTAATTCGAGTGCATTTGCATTGTCGACTTACTTGAAGTAACAATCTTTCATCGGAAAATATGACAGCCTGAGTCCAATCAATACGTTCATGAAAAGGAAGAGCCCAACCATTACTTAAAATAACTGGAATACATCCTGCTCTCAGAGCTTCCAAAAATCGAAAGCTACCTAATCGTCGCCCTCGTGGAACAAGACAAAATGTAGCATTCATTAACAAAATTTCATAGTCATACCTGCAAAAAATAAAAAAAATGTAAAATTATATTTTTTAATAACTGGTTCGAAGAGTTTCAGCAGTTTGTTAATAATACTTACGTATCATATTCCTGATTATCTTGCTGACAGTGTTCATCTTGCAATTCTCTCCAAGCTTTACCATGACGACAAGTTGTAACAAACACCAAATCTTTGCCATTGTGCAAATGATAAAGAGCATTTCTTGTCTCAGATCCAATACCGTGCACATATCGCTTTCCCTTAAAAGCTGCCACGTATTTCTTATTGTTAGGAAAATTATTTTCTAACGCTTGTCCAGGTTCTCCACCACGTTCCGGATGTTGTTTGCCAAACAAAGGTATTGAAATATCAAAATCCGGTCTGTGTCTGAAGATGGACATGCTGGCTTTAGCTAACATGGCATAGCCAACATCAAAAGCCAGAGATTCTTCCGCATAATCCGGCCACGTGCCAGAATACAAGTTAAATATCAAGTGATTTCTTCCATTGTTCCAATATGGCAGATGCATAAGTTTGGAGGGTAAATTGTGTACAAATTCAGTGGATAAAGGATCCCTATCTAATGTATCCAGAGCTAAGACAAATATACATGCTCTTGATGGGTCTGATGTGTAATATCTCGACTCAGTGATAACGTTTAATATTTTTTGGTATAATGGACTTATCACATCCTCAACAGGGTATACATATACAGTGAAACCATGCTTGCATCTTGTAAAGTCAAAGCAAGTTTCCATGCGGCATTGTCTCGTACGTTGAGACATAGCAAACGAGCCACTGGATGTCTTTAAATCTTTGTCATAAAACTCTTCGTTTAGACTTATATATGAAGGCAATCGCTCATAAGGCAACTGAGATTTGCCTGTCCATTTTTCGCTTTTTAAACGATATCCACCAAAATAGCAGTAACCAAGAAACGCACATGTTACAAACAACAATAGATAGCGTTTCTTGGCTTGCATTTTCAATACAGTCAGGTTATACAAAGATATATGATAATTCTAAACATTATTTTTTTTCCAATAAATGTGTAAAAGATCTACACTTAGTCACAAGCACATTATATCAATTACTTATGTAGGTCAAAAGTTCTTCCAAGATACTTTTGTTCTTTTGTATTGCTGTAACAATAAAAAAACATACCACACATTAAGCACTTTTCTATCAACAAACATCTGTATACATATTTATGCATAGATATAAATTCAAGTAACATGTACATGTATGTACATATGTATAAATTCAAATAAGAGTCTGTTGTACCAATGATAACAAAACTGTATTGTATAAACATGTAACGATATTATTGTATTACACACACAACTTAAGTTAATATTCACAAAATAAGCATCTTTTTCATTGACAAAGGGGAACCGATAATAAAAAGTGAGAAAAATTTACCTGTTAATGAAATCAGGACAAGAGATAGCTATTGACAGGAAAGATTCAAGTGGCTTGATCGTCGCAAGGTACATGACGGACTGGAGCGCGAACTAATATGCCGTCGATAAATCTCTCACGCTGCTTTTCTACGCACAGTACTTTGTACACGGATATGCGTCGTCGCGTGTAATAAAGTGACGGATGATGTAAATTGTGTGCACGATGATTCTCGGAAGATAACCTATAAACTGTACGATCTAACGGACGTTGCGCGGTCAACGGTCACGCCGAATTCCCACATCGCTGACAAATGGCACGTACGGACGCCGCGATTCATGACGATCTCGACACGACGTATATCTATTTACGGGCGCGCGGTCGATGCGTCGATTAGGTTTAAGGTTTCTTCTTCTAGGTTAGTTGTGACGACGCGCAGCAATACCGTCGGGCCCGCCGGCGATTTTACGCCCACTCGCATTTTCGGCCGGTGTCGGTGGACACGCGTGACATTGATCGACGACCGTTCGCGAGTGCAAAATCATTGCACACTGCGACGTATTAAATAATTGGTTTGAAAATGCAACGCGAATTACATGCGATGACGTTGAAAACGATTATAGACTAACAAATCGCTAAACACACTTGACAACTCGCTTCGCGTGAGCAGCGACAGCTGTCACCAGCTGCTCGAAAAGCGAGTTTTGCCGAGATGACGCGAAGCAACGCGAAGCGAGCAGCGCAGCGCAATGCAACGCGCGGGCCGTGTAAATCGCGCGCTTCTATCCACTTGTCAGACAATTGCGCGAATAAATAATCTTTAAATTTATAAAAACTTGTTTTGTTGTTATTACAAGTAAACAAAAACATTTTGTGAGAATATTTAAAATCTCTGTCTATGAAAAATCACACGAATACTGGATGACAATGTAATTATCGCAAGCTTCAATTACTGCGTATATTGAAAAAAAAAAGAATATTATAAAATGAGAACTTCTGAGATAAATGCGTCATTGCAATGCTCTGTGAAATAATATAGTACTCGCGTCAACTTTGTGCATGCACTGGTAATGATATCACAATGGGGCGCAAGGTGGTTCGATATCGCAGAAGCGGATGCGGACAATTTGCAATTTAATAACCATTTCTCATTAGCGCAAGGTGCGAACAGCGAAAGAAGTATTAAAACAAAAGGATGCAATTTATGCGTACCCCTCCCCGCGAGTTCCGACTTCGTTTAAAGGCCTCTTCGAGCAACAAATGCACTCGCTTTCGTCGTCTTTCCGGTGACGATCGCGTCGCACTGACAATTGACTACTTTGACAACGCGCAGACGTCGCGGCAAATAAGGAGTTATGAAATTCTTACCTTGACTACGCTCGTTTCT
Source organism: Pseudomyrmex flavicornis (assembly GCA_014825475.1). NCBI lineage: Eukaryota > Metazoa > Arthropoda > Insecta > Hymenoptera > Formicidae > Pseudomyrmex > Pseudomyrmex flavicornis. Next base: position 6,592 of record QVNW01000058.1, read on the forward strand.
TCTGAACACACGTATGCAATGTACGCTGTTGCTCAACGTCCATGAACTTATTTTTTGCTTAACCGCAAGGAATTTGTACCCTGAACAATGTGTATTTTTAAGCGAAAAAAGAGCAGATGTTTGCTTTTTCGCTCGCTCGTTTCTCGTGCGAAATCAGCGGAATTCTTTTCCAAACAGATCGCCTTACTTGCTGAGATTCGAGTGAAATATATACAACGATCGTTATTGATTTCGCTATCTGTTGCTCAACAGATGTAAAAATCGTATAAAATTTAATGCGCGAGTGCAATTTCTATGTCTCTCTCGAACGCGATGCAAGTCATCGAAATTTAAATAGAGATGTGTGTGTATATTATCACAGATGAACGCATCAATTCAATAAACGATTCTATATATATATGTACTCACGCGTAAATATATCCTTGTTAGAAGTCAAATATACATCAACTAAAAACACTGCACACGCGATTTCCGCGAATTCAAATACACACGTCAATATATCGCATCTAGAAAAAGAATAAATGATTATACATGAAATCACATGGTAGAGTAGATTACGTAAAATACCATCTTACGTTAAAAAATGAAATTACACTGTTACCAACAAACGGTATCTCCTCGCGCTGATTCCAACTTCTGGCTCTGCATGACTGATGGCGTTGCAGTTTACAAATTGAGCGGGCAGTACAAAAACGTATTAAACGACGTACGTCGATCTCCATTTCTTTGAGTAACTATGGTTGCACTCGGAAGCGTCCAGTTTTTCGTAGTTTTGGTGAGTAAGTAACAAAGGAATAGTCTGTTCTCGGATGTCGAGTGTCACCGAACGCTTTCTCTGGTGTTTTGTTTGTTTACAAATGGATGGACGAGCGTCATCGACGAAATATCATGGTTAGAACTGCTGCAATAGCAAGACAATTTATGCATAGGAAGATCTTCGTTTATTATAACTTGATGCCGTCCTTAACGTAATATTGTATACATTGTTGAATTTTTGTGCTCTTACATGAATAGTACAATAGGTTATGACTCTAGCCAAATGTGCCAAAATAAACACACGATACTCCTGCTTTTCCGTCGAATGGGTTGGTGACACTCGATGTCATTCTTTTCACAAACGATCCTACCCGAGCATTTCCGAATGGCTATAGTGTTTTACCACACGAGTGATATTTTTGAACGCAGCCTAAAATCTCTTTCTCCGCGAATGTTTTGAGTGCAAGAAAGTGCAGTTAGCTGTAAAATCCCATTGAAAACTGGACACTATGTTTTTTATACTCAGAGATTGCATCAGTTGCACTTCTTACACTGTTATACATATATTGCATAATTTTGAATTGCAAAGTGCGGGAAGAAGTGGCATATGTAAGTTTCAAAATTGTTTCTCTGCGAGATATATGTTTCTTCCGATCTCGAGCATACGTAAATTATTTTAGGTGTGTTATAAACTCTCACGAGACTCCTGAGATCGATCTTTGCTTCGATGTGTCAATAACTTTATCTTGGTTGCGAACAAAGACGTTCTGAAGATGCTTACGCTGCAATTCGGACAATGTGGAAATCAATTGGGATACGATTTGTTCTCGAAGGTATTTGCCGACATACAGAGCACGAACACCGGCGTCTCTCACGGCGCCAATTACGAATACACGGAGAAGACGGTCGAGAAATGGTTCGACGGGATCACGACGCGCGGCCAACATCACGCAAGAGCGATACTCGTCGACACCGAGGAAAAAGTAGTGAGCAAGATGTACAAGGACGCGAACGCGTCCTGGATCTATCGCACGAGCAACATCGTATGTCAATCCGGTGGCGGTTCCGCCAACAACTGGGCCTACGGCTACGGAATAAACGGTCGACGTCTGTCGACCGCCGTGTCGGATATCGTCCGACGTGAGATCGAGAAGCTGGATCATTTTCAAGGATTCTTTTTGCTACTCAGTTCAGCCGGCGGCACGGGATCAGGCATCGGAAGCCGCATGGTCCGAAATCTGCGGGAGCAGTACGAGACCAAATCTATCGCGGCGGCAATTGTGTTGCCGTTTACCTTCGGTGAAGTTTGCACTCAAAATTACAATACCGTATTGACGTTGGCCAAATTTTCCGATACGACGGATATTTCGATCCTGGTTGAGAATGAGCAGATGCACGCTATATGCACCGACTTGCTGAAAAATTCTAACGCGGTGTTACGCGACATGAACAGCGTCATCGCCGAGAACTTGCTCGCCGTTTTGCAACCCACCAACGAAACGAGATACAACGTGAACTTCTTGGTATCCAAAGTAGCCGCGCATCCGAAATTTAGGTTCGTAACGATCAGAAGTGCTCCTCGTACTCCTGAAATGTCTCTGCCGTACGAACCTGAGCACGATTGGAACATGTATGTGCGTCACTTGAAGCAGACTCTTCGAATTTCGAAATCGCAACTGGAACTGAGAAACGCTCAGCTCAAAACGCCGAATCCTTTACTAAGTAAAACGGCGGTGTCTCACGCATACAGTCCGTGTGTCGCCAATGTTCTTGTAACACGCGGCAAATCTTCGGGGAATGATATAGCGACGGAAGATTTTCGGAAGAAGCATTTATATCCGGAGTGGCTTACGCTGGATTCGTTTACTCATTTGCATCAGGAACGTAGATTTCTGAACCGAGACAAGTTTTTAGCGTTGATCACAAACAACTCGGAGATACATCGTTCATTGGATATGTATCTGGAGAAAGCTTGGAATTCGTACAAATGCGCGGCTTTCTTACATCAGTACAAACAGTTCGGTATGGAGGAGGACGATTTCTTGCGAGCTTTTGCGAAAGTCGAGAACGTGATGCAGGAATACAAAAGTTTGAAAGGTCATAATGAAAGTTGAGAGTTGGAAAAGTAAGTTTTTTTTCGTACAGCTCTGATAAATAGAAAGATTGTTGTTGCTCCTCCTCGCATAAAATATATTTAGTTTTTCTACTGGATTATTATTGTAAGATATATATTAGTTAACACATATAATTCTCGTATTTATTTTCAAATATTTATTAGTTTATTTTCATAAAAACGTAAAACTTTGAGAAGTTTTGCAGATAAAATTTTCTTGAACAAAAATAGAGTTTTGGATACTTGCCTCTTCTATGTATTTAAGAACACACATACGGATTTATTTCTCTTAACGTTTCCTACGCTTTTTTTCCGAGATATACGTAGGCGCTTACGTAACATTCTGAATATCACGGTCACGGTTACTACGAGAAGAAGGTAGGTGGGCAGCTGTGACGTCACTTGGAGATCGACCAGGCTGCGACTGCGAATACGCGAAGGGGACTTTCGAAATAAACGGGAGAGAGAGAAGGAGACAAGCGGTCAACAGGAGAAAGAAGGAACTGAAAAGAGGGGAGAAACGATAATAGAACGATTGTGCTTGCGGAAGAAAAAGCGGGATGAGAGACGAAGTCAATTGTGTATATTGATGTTCGAATTCCTAGCCATCTTATGTTCCTTCAAAACCTGCGCAACCGCGTCCCTGTCTTTCCCCGTGTTAGAAGTCCACTTACATGTATGTAGAAAGAGCTTTCTTCTGCGCAATGTGCGCGCGCGTTCCTTGGCAAATAGAATCAAAAGACTGATCACACTCCACTTCTTGGAAAAGAGGGAAGCATTTCCAGGAACTGCCACTCGCCTCTTCGCTACCCTCCTCCTAATCGCGTCAGCTCGAAACGATTCGAAGGAACGATCAAGCGACGGAATCTTAGAGAATGAGCTGATTCCGAAACTCAATCTTTATATCCCGCAATATTTTTTCCCGAGTTGTTTATCATAGATACATGAGTTTAATTTGCAAGATCTTTACAATCGAGTGTGTGTTTATAATATATGAGCAAAGTTACAATAAAGATAAACGAGAAAAATTTATTCTTTATTTTTTTTTCTTCTAATGTGATTCAAATTGTTTTGAATTCGCTTAAATTTTGAATTCAGAATGATCGCAGAAGCGTCAATTAATACAAGCCGTAAAACGAGACGCATAAATTCAATAACAGCGAAAACCAAAACACTAATTTCGGAATGTGAGAAAGCGACATCAAGTTTCTGGATTTTTTATTATATGTATGTACACAAATTTCTTCCGGATTTTTGCAGGACGCGACTTGGATAGCGAAGAGGCGTGGTTTTGGCTGCGCCTAAGGAACCTGTTCATTTCTTCTTTGTCGCTGCGTCTCTCCGCGCGTCCGCAACGGTGACGTCGGAGGCGAGGGAGAGATTGCGGGAGATTGGCGGCTCTCTTGTCTGTGTGTTCTCACACCATCTCTCTCACCGGACAACCCGATCAGGCCGCGCTCTGGCGTCGGAGTAGCGGGACAATGACGCACGCCATTTTGTCCAGTGCCCGTCGAACGCGTCGCGCGTCGGGGTGTTGTGTTGGGGTTGTTCGCACAGTGCAAGTGAGCAAACCTTGCGGAGTGAACTGAATCGGAGTCGTGCGATAATAACGAGCGGGCGCTCGTCGTGCTCGGCTCGTTGTGGGCCGGTGTAATATGTATTACGTGCTCTACAGACTCGTGCTCGTGGCGACGACGTCCCGCGCGACTAGAGAGTACATCTTCGCTGACTGCGGCGAGCCGCGACGACGACGGATGTAGCGTCACGGCGACGACGACGACAACGCCGTTTAACACAGACAGAAAAAGAGCGGATGACGTGAATGGCGACGACAATCTCGCGTCCAGTCGGATCCCGTTAGCACGGAGAGCAACGTCCAGATGCAGGTGAGCACACACACTCGAAGCGGAATAGCGCGCCGCTTTCTGATCGATAAACCGCCCCGCCGTCTTCTCTCTTTCCCGTTGTCTTTCCTTCTCGTTTTCTCCTACTCTTTGGAGGGACAAGTGCGTCGCACTCACCCCCATCCTTCGCCACCCCGGGAAGGCTTCATGTTCCGTCGCCGTAGAGAGTTTCAGTGCGTACGCGCGACGCGAACGATAGGCAAGACACACTCGCGAATATCCGCTTGCTTGTGCAAGTCGAGGAAAGTGAAAGCTTGCCTCGCGACCGCGTCGATTTGTCTCGATTTGCACAGGACCGCTCGTTTTCTGGCATATTATATTTGTGTGTATGTCGCGTGAGATCACTATATATAGATATGATTAGATGTTTTATTTTCCATACTTACAGTGAAAAAAGAATGAAACGAATAAGTCGGATTTACATCGATCGGCTTCATTATTGCAAAGATGAATATACATTCTAATGACTTGAGAGTTGAGTGTGTAACGGAGAATATATTGATAAAAATTAAAAAATGTAAGCAAATAAAAGAAAGCTAAGATTTTTTTTTTTTTATGAGAAAGTAATATTTTAACAGAGAAAGTATTGATTATGTCGAATTTAACGCCATTAGTGTATTAAATAGGACACTAACGGCATTAAGTTCAAAATGATGAGAAGTTAACTGCTATTAAATGTCCAAAAGCAGTTGATTCTCAGAATTGCATGCATAAATATTAAATAATGCGATATTTACATAATTGTTTCAATATATTCGAAAATATTAACGTCAGTATGTACGTGTAGGACGTGAATTAAAAACACGAAACCGCGAGAAATGCCAGCCTTGATAGTTGCGACTAACAGCGGTTTATTGTCCCTGGGACTAGTTCTCGAAAGTAGATCGGCTCGTTACAGGCTGTTGCCCGCGGGGCATCGCCATCACTGGCTAGTATCGACTGGTGATTTCAATGCCAGGATGTACGCGCAGCAGAAAATACGTAAACTATAATACTATCTTTTAAAAAGATCCGACCTAACGACGCGCGTGTTTATTTACGAGCGTTCGAAAGGGAGCTTCATTCATATGGCGACTTGGTCCGATCGATATTACACCCCGGACAAACACCGGAGATACTATTTCCGATTACGCTCGGGTGTATATTTTTATCTTACATCTTTTTTTTCCTTCTATCTTTACACGTACAAAAGCGCACGTATTGCAATTAGAATTAGGACACGCTTCGTTAGAATATTTTATTGATCTTATACAAAGTTGAATTTTTAATTTTATCTTCAATGCGTTCGATGAAGAACTTTCTTTATTTAATTCACGGTAAGATTTCTTTATCAGACTTGAAGGTTTCGAAGAAAAATTAAAATTACCTTTTGCACGTAACGGAAAATATAGTTGATTCGAGGTATGGTTACAGCAAAAGATCAAAATAAAAAGTAACGAATATAGTTTGCGTAAGCATAATACCTGATATATAATACGCATTGTTCGAGTCCACAACGTTCCACTTATTTTAACGACATTGTAAATAAATTATTTTATCTTTTTCATTTTCGCCATTTTTGTCTCTGAAACCGCGTCAGCTCGACTATCTGGAGAGCAAAAGTTTGCTTTTGTGTCAAAATTGCACGGCAACGCATCTGAATGTCAGAATGCCAATAATTTTCAAATGAGTCTTCACGGTGCGTTATAATTAATAATAATAAACATTTTTGAAAGTTTTTTTTTCAGCCGTTAATATCCATAAAGTTTGATTTTCTGAAAATTCTTGCAAAACACCGGGAATCTCTATTTTCTTTCATCGTCTTGTATCGCGAGGCTGTCTTAATCTTCTGAGCAGGTAGCTAGCGGTTCTCAAACTACATAAAACTACATACGATTGACTAAAACGAACGAAAAGTTCTCTAATCTAAAAAACTGTCGTTAAAAAATTTTCGTAAGGAAACGTACTCTGTTGAGTACGTTTTACTTTTAGTTTTGATCTTCCAACCTCGAGTCTAATCTCTTGAACAGGTAGAGAAGTTAGTGATTCTCAAACGCAACTATTATAATGTAGAATTATGTTTGACGCGGTCTCGTATATTGATTGATTATAAAAATTGTATAATCTGTTTTGTTCGTTTTTTCTTAGAAAGTGCTGCACAATGTGACAATCTCGTATAGATAGATGTGTAAAAATAAACAGACGCATATGCGATGCTACTATAGTTTTAGTCAGATGGCCGCGTGCGAGTTATATCTGATCGAAGTCGCAATTTATATCGAATGCAGGGTGCATAGAATTAGAACATAGGAAGGGTGACACCCGGTCTCGTTGAAATTTACGTTTCTCCGAATTGGCAACTCTATAAGATATAACGTAGGGGAGCGTTTCCTCTTTTTTACGTATACACTCATTCTGTTTGCGTTTCAAAATTCTTGTTTGCTCCAAATATTTTATTTGACATTTCTATTCTTAAGATGAATTTAGTTTATAAAAGTATTAAATACGATATTAAATCATATGAAATGAGCAAGTTTTCGCAGAGCATAAATGAATTTTATATTCTAGGAGAAGAGATGTCGAAAACGAATTAGTTTCGCGCAAGCGTGCTCAGGGGTGGTTTCAAGAGTTGCCGGGTTCAAGTAACCTGGACAAGACTTCGATCCAGGTATTCATAGGGTTAATCGGGGGCACACCTACGTATGACTCATAAAGGAGAGTTCCTGGTTTTCACATCCCTTTTCACCCTTCATGTAAGAAGAATGTGCGTGAAACGCGAATATTATGTGCAACTCACTTTTCATTTATTATGTTAATTTATATTCTGAACTTGTAAAACTTTGTGTAAAACTGTAATTATTATTTCAAAATCTTATTTAATACTAAAATTAATAGTAACTAAATTTAAATGTTTTGTTTAAGGAATAGAAAAATATATATATATGTATATATATTTAAATAAAACTCTCCGATTAATGTTTATTTTTTTATGTTTATAAAATTGTGCATATACACTTTAACTTTGTGTAACTCTTCGTTGCTTTGAGAACAGTTTAATTATTGAAAGAAATGCACAAATAACAGGAGATCGAGAAGATCTGAAGGCTCTGAGAAATACGAGTGTAAAATAAAACAAAATCGTGCTGAGTTCGGTATGCGGACGGATAAATACCATGCCTCTTACTAGATCGGCATTCCATTAAACCTCTGACCGCCTTCCACTCCGCTTCTCCTCCATAATAGGCATTAAACCAAAAGATTTCGTCTCGCTTCAATGTGGTAAAATTAGCATTTTTTGATGTGGGTGATAGATATGCGAGGAATTATTTTTAATCTAGAAAATAAGGTTTTAAAAGTGAAATATTTTCTATGAAACTCTGATCTTATTAGATAACATCTTGTATGATATAATTCAAAATTTTGACTTTACGCATTACAATTAAGGGAGATAAGATTACATACATTAGCACACCGATTATTGAAAGAAATTTTGATTTTAGATGTTGCAGTAAACCGACGATACGACGACAAGAATGCATACTCCTGTTGAATCCGAGACTCATACACAGTCGAAAATGTATAATCTAGAGAGTGAGGAAACGGGAACGTCCGCAGGCATGAGTGGAGTAGTTCTGTCGTCACCTAATCCGGAGGTTCACATATTTACTAACAGGTAATTTCTTCTTTTCTTAGTTCTTCAATCTTAATTGTAATTTTATAGATTTAATTTTTTTTTAAATTTCTGACTTTCCTTTCGTTTTGTGGTCTTTACCATTGTTGACTATAACACAAGAAGGTTTAAGTAAGACACTTCAAACTCAAAAAATTTTTTCAGAAAATTGTTCATGATTCGAGCACTTCATTTGCACTCCTCCTTTCCTCGATTCTCGAAATAAAACGGGAAACTCTTGTCCACAACTGTGAAGTTGTTTTGTTCTATTGAGGCGCTAAATTTTGTACATGCATATATGTACCTATCTATATAAAATTCGAAATGGCGCGCGCATTACGATATCTGTATGCGTACGTGCGCCGTCGATGCGCTATGGATATGTAACGAACAAGAGATAGATCCAATAACAAGAGATAGGACGAGAAAAACAGCAGGCGCGAGAGAGACAGAGAGAGAAAGAGTGAGAGTGAGAGAAACGAGATAAGGCCTCGTTCGTGTTCGCGTCACGTCGCGTGGTTGGTCGCAATCCCACACTAGTATTTCCACGCCAGTAAATGAGTACGCTCCATTGCGAACTTCTGCCTCTTGGAAACGTACGCTCGGTTTACTGCGACGACGACGACGACGTGCGGTGTCGTCATATTGCTGCGATACGTCGCGTCCCCCAGTGTCGCGTCCATATGCTACACGCGGCGTGGTGATGGTGTTCGCGCGATTCTTCCTCAAGAAGCCAGTGGCGCAGCAGAACAACGGCGGCGGCGGTGGCGGTGATGCCGCCGTCGTCGTCGTCGAGAATCCCGTTACGCTGGCAGCCGGCGATGTGGCCAGCGACGCCACGAAAAAGAAGTAAGCAGTGGATTCTCTCTCTCTCTCTCTCTCTCTCGTCGCTTCTCCAGAATTTCCTCGACGTGAGAAAATATGAAATCAAATTACCGCGTCTGAACCAAACGCGCTTGCTTGCTCGTTTGGTCAACACGATCCTGATAACGCGCTCGCGCTTTATTTCGTTGTTTCGTCGTTTTCACAGTGGAGACAGTGATACGTCGTTCTATTATGTGCTCCGTGTTTTCAATATTTATCTTTTTGATCGATCGCTAATTCTCAGCTCAGGATCTTTTGCGTGTCGTGTCTCGCTCGCGTATCATTTGCTTCTAGCGGGAATACACTGTGTTTCAAAAAGAATAAGATGCTTCCGAGATGGGAGATCTTCAATTTATGCGTTGTTGATTTCCTCACGTATTTCTCACGTGCTATAGAAAAATGACGGTGTTTTTTCTCTTTATCATTCGGTTTCTCCAATTTGTCTTGGTCAAGACATGAAATTTTTTGCCTGTTTCGAGAAAGAATATTGTGTCCCAAAGATTTCACACACATCTTTTGAACGTGTTATCAATTATCTGTAATTTTTTACTGCGAGGATTTCACAAAGCAATAAACATTCCGGAGCGAGAGATACTTGTTTTGGTTTAGTTTAAAAGCAAGATTTATGTGTGTTTCGTTAATGCAAATGCAATAACTTTTAATTTGCGTTGTTCTTTTTTAAGTCATAACTTTTGGCTATATATAAATCTATGCGTCGCTTGAAAAAACAATAATAGAGTTACATATACATGTGTATGATGCTAAAAATATGAATCGCGTTTCTCACAAACATAAGATGTTTTGCAGAATTAACGAATGAACCCGCAACTCGACTGCGCGAGCAAAAAAGACAATATATAATATCGTATTAATAAACTACAAAAAAAAGTAACTCGAGAAATAAAAGCAACTGAGACTTTGAAACAAAAATCAACGTTTAACAGTTTATCATGTAGTATTTTCCACTATCCAAAAAGGAATTGACTATCTTGAACTTATCGCACTTTGCAATGGAATCTGTCAATCCGTTGTAAGGCATATTGTTTATGGCGACAAGCGCGATCTTCTTCTCATTGACTGACGCCAGTAGACAGCTGATACGAAGGCCACGAATGCCACGATATAAACGTGCATGCACGTAAGTACACACTGCATGCATTTGCGTGATTGCTGTACATGCTGCGTATATGTGTGTTAGCTCGTGCATGCACGTTAAACGCTTTTGGGTCTTTCTCTCTCTCTTCTCATATCTACGAGGATAAAGAAAGACTGTTCCAAAGAAGGCGATCCTTTTCTTTTAAAAACACCGATCACGACGTGATACTCTCTCAAGGCCGCTACTATTTGTGATTTCAAGGCTATTTTCCCTCCTTCCTTAAACGGAACGAGATATGTATCTCTCTTATATAGGAATCACACTTTTGCAAGTACGGATCCAGCCACTTTTTTGGGGCATTTGATTACACTTTTTTCACATCTCAGCGAAAAGATAGAAAATATCTTGCTCAAAATAAATGTATGAAGTTATATGTGCTATGTGAGAATATTTTGTTCTTTTCTCGTTCTCGTTGATTTTCATTTTTCTTATCTTCATTCGTTTAAATATTTCTCCAAACAGAAAACTAACTGAAGTGAATATTTTTTTTTAGACCGGAGTTTTTTTTCTTATTCGCCACAGTGATACGTTAAGGCACATAAAAGATACGGCATAACATTCCACAATTAATATAACTAGCGACTCTGTCATCGATTAAGCACGCGGCGTGATAACGTCGGCGTGTGAAAATACAGGCCGTTTCTCTTTTGATATTTTTTCTTTTTTAAAACGCAATATTGAAGACCTGTTTTACTTTTAACTACTGAACTTATCTGAACTTATCACTTGTGTGTGTCCGGATAGAACTCCAGCGATAGAAATCTTAAGCATACATCGGTTATCAATAAAATTACATACACACAACAGCTGATAGCTAATGCAAACAGGGAACTCCAAAACTTGTTTATACTTGTTTATTCTTTTTGTGCGCGCGTATAAATTTCTGCTTTATCTTTCTTAAATCACTGATACCACGTGAGTGGCATATAGCACATACAAATATATATGTACATATTAACATACTATTTATATAAATTTTGTTCAAAGAACGCTAACATTCCGATCTTCTCTGCGAATTGAAAAAATTCGCTTGCAAGACACACTAGAAAAATTAAAAAGTAGAGTACAAGCGGTATTATCAAGAGTTAAATTTAGGATATACACTCCGCGGTTGAACACAATCGCGTGTAAAGAGCACGATCAATATCCGCGTTACACACGACTCGCATTGTTGCATTTCCTTCACTGGCTTGTCGCGATCGCATAACGAACAAAATGCCTGATAACGCGACGCGATATTATCGAAGATCATTTGTGTAATAAAAATTACATCTCAAACCAAAGAAAACTCTTTTTGATTTGTTGCTGTTAATCCAAAGATAAGATTGAATAAAAACAGACAAATATAAACTAAGTGCCAGGTAGAAGAGCGATTTAATTATGTCTCTAGTTTATTGTAATTTGAAAGTTATTAGTGCATTGTTGAGAATAGACTAATAATTGAAGTATTAAAATATCACCAAGGTTGTTTTTTTGAGTTGCAATCCGGACAATAATTTTCTTCCGGTAGTAATGGAAAAAAAATTTCTCACGCTTACCAGGTGTCGTATTAAGAGATAAATATGTTCGTCAGTGTGTGAAAAGTCATTGACACAAACGCAAACTTCTCGCCACGTGTAACCTTGAAAAAAATGCTGTGAGCGAAAACGTAAACGTAGGCTATTCCTAATAGAGTGTTACTTTTAGGCAGTGATGGGTAACAATATCATGCTTCAAGAAACGAAAAAAACTAAAACGTAAACATTTATAGAAAAAAATACTAAGTGAAAAAAAAGTATATTAGTAAGTATATTAAAAAGAAGAAATTTTGTCTCGATTGATTAAGAATCTTTTCTTCCTCCGCTTATTATTTTATATAAATTACATTGTATTTGGTTAACTGATAGTTGGTGTTCAAAGAGCACTGTAATTTCGATAAGAAATCAATATTTGTAATAATGTATTATTATCGCGCGCGCACAATATCTTTCACATGTGCGTGTGCCTCTCACATAGAATATAATAAAATATGTACATGTACGTGTGTAGATAAATAAGTTTTTCACAAGTACGGAATGCTTTTATCTTTTATGTAAAATAATGAACTTGGCTTTTATTCTCAATCTGCATAATATTAATATTTACGTTTTTGAAATTATTACATTGAAATTACTACGTCAAAATAATTTCGCAGTTTTAATGCGATTTAAAGGCAACTGTGATGTATCAAATAATGCCAAATATATTTATCGAGTATCGACGTAAGACAGTTTGTCGATATCACCGGCACGCCGTGACGTGTGACATGTATGTCGTTTCTTATCGTTCATCGGACTGCACAAAGATAAAATTACGAGCAATAAATTCATGTTTTCTTTCAGTATAGATTCTTTATGCAACTTATACGAAGATAATGAAATTTCTCTCTCTTTCTCCAGTGTACAATATTTTAATTTCATATGCAACACTTTTACGACATTATGTTGTACATGGCAAATATAAAGAATCACATTTGTGTTAAAATATTTTACATCAGATATAAGATGGTATGAGTTTCAAATTTTCAGCATGCTATGTATCCAAGAAGAACTCGCACAATTAAGTGAAATCGCGGGAAGTCCCGAAAGGTTGGTCACTGAGCTGCGAGAAGTTCAATTGGCAAATAGCAATCATCATAACTCCGCGAGCAACAACAGCGCGACAAAATGCGCACCCGGACCGGAAAGTATCGATTCCCAACGATCGAGTTGGCTCGAGGGCATAATCGGATGCATGCGACCTGTTTTTTCCATGCTATCGAAAACCGCTATTAACGAAAAAATCAAGATTCTTTCAAGTAAGTCATGTAAGTTTCAATCTATTTTATATGATTTTCTTTTCACAAGTTTTTCTTGTTTTTTTTTTTTTTTTTTTTTTAATTAAAACTTTTGCGATGATTAATATACTGCGCCTTTTAGACGCGGATGATTGGGAGATATCTTTCGAAGACATCAGCGAGCTGCAATGGCTCGCGTCCGGAGCTCAAGGTGCGGTATTTAGTGGGAAATTAAATAGAGAAACTGTAGCTGTAAAAAAAGTAAAAGAACCGAAAGAGACTGATATACGCCATTTACGAAAGCTCAATCATCCGAATATTGTACAATTCAAGTGAGCCTTATCATTTTTGTAATACGTTTTTATAGTACTTTATTAAACGAAAACGCTCATTTCTTTGTTTATATTTATAGAGGAGTTTGTACAAAATCCCCCTCTTATTGCATAATAATGGAATATTGTCCTTTTGGACCGTTGTACGATTATTTGAGAAATGGAGGACCGGTTCCTCCAGAGAAATTGGTGTCATGGTCAAAAGATATCGCTGCAGGAATGACGTACCTTCATGCTCACAAAATTATACATAGAGATCTCAAAAGTCCAAAGTAAGTGAATGATAAAATAGATTTAGATATATTTATCTTCAATATAAAATTGGAAAAATCTTTTTTTCCATAAAATGTAGTCTATATCATTTTGAACCATTCTAATCTTTATCTCTTTTCTTCTTTTTTCTTCTCTTTACAACAAAATTTAATTCGAAATGAGATTGATTGATACAAAATAATGTCTTGTAAATTGAAATAGAAAAATCGCAACGGTTTGTATTTGAAATAATGAAATAATTGTATTCCTGTAGCGTTCTCATTGGACAAAACGAAGTAGTAAAAATCAGTGACTTCGGCACGAGTCGGCCAATGCTCGAAAGCAGTACGAAAATGACGTTTGCGGGCACGGTGGCGTGGATGGCACCGGAAGTAATCAGAAATGATCCGTGTTCAGAGAAGGTTGACGTATGGTCGTACGGTGTCGTACTGTGGGAACTGCTAAGCGGTGAAATACCTTATAAGGATGTGGATTATTCCGCGGTGATGTGGGGCGTGGGCAGCAATATTCTGCACTTGCCGATTCCGGCCAGTTGTCCAGAAGGTTATGGACTGTTAATCAGACAGTGCTGGGCGGCCAAACCGCGCAATAGACCTTCTTTCAAACTCATCGAGATGCATCTCAACATCGCATCCGTCGAGGTGCTTGCCACAAAACCCGACGAATACTTCAAAGCACAAGTAATGCACCGAGTCTTTTTTTGCTTTATAGTTATTAATCGAGATTATAGAGAGATAATAGTAGTAAACGTAACGGGATTCTTTTTGTTACAGCAATCGTGGAAGAAAGAGATACAAGAACACATGCAGCAGATCCCGGTAGTTACTAATAACGATCCACGTTTCGAGGCCGATCTGATTCGACGGAGAAAAGATGAATTACGGCACGCTCAGGATATCAGAGAGCACTACGAGCGCAAGCTCGAAATCACCAACCAGTTGTATTTAGAATTGAACTCTATGTTGCTGCAATTGGAGTTGCGCGAGCGAGATGTAATAAAGTGAGATAAATGCCATAACTATAAAATGTATATATGTAGCATATTATGTACGTATAAGAAAATTAAGTATATTATGCGCTTCTTTAGAGACACGGTACTTTGCTTTGTGTTCACGCAAAGCGATTTCCAAATTGTTGCGTTTTTAAATCAAAAGATATGTGTGACGAAATATTAACACATTAGACAATAAATTTATCTTCTGTTTCAGAAGAGAGCAGCAGTCGACGGGATACAAGCAATACAAGAAACGCTTTGTTCGACCATTATTGAAGGCCCAGGAAAAGCTCTATCGCAAGCAGAACGGAATAGTACGGTTTTCCACTTCTTCGACGCCTACTACTCCACCATCGCCAACAGATTCACCGCAGAATCCCGTTAAAGCCACCATGTACACTCAATTGAACGAATCGAATCAACCGGAAACTGTTCTAGCATCGAGCAATTCGTACAAACGCAAGTATAGACATCGTAGAGTCGGCTCTGGTTGTGGTCTGAGTTCCAGTCCTAGATCGAGTCCTCATCGCGAAAGAAAGGTGAGATTTGACATTCGATGCTTTTGCGGTGTGTTACAAGAATTTTTGAAAATGATTTTTGGGTTTAAACTGCGTTAAGTGTCATTTTTTTTATATCGACATTTCATAGACTCTGTATAATGATGTAATGTTCAATTAAAGAGCACGGAGGTACCTGCAAGATTTATCGATAATCAAACGCAAACGGACGTAATGGACATCACCGAAACAGATCACTCCTTGACACAACTGACCTCGGCAAACACATGCTCGGCTAACAATACATGCTCGCTCTCTTCGGAAAAGACTTCTTTAGATGCTCTCAACAAATGTTGCCTCCATTCGTGGAATAAACAAACGACGGAATGTTTAAACGGAAATCCAATACCGGAAACATACTATCCGATGCAGATCAGTTCGTGCTCCAGTCCCGAACCTCTAAATGAGAATAACGCGAATGGAAACGAACGTTTGAAGGATTGCAGCGACGATGACAATCTCGAGACCCTCGGCAGAAAAGTTAGCGAGATTATTAACGCGAATCGTCTTATTATTGACAACGGAAATAGCGGTGATGTGATATCTCACAGGTATCGTATAATATCTGTAAGGATATGATTTATTTTCGCATATAATTGTTAATTAATGAGATGAACATATTTTTTAAGAAATGAAATATTCACAAAATTTAGTACAAATTCGGTTTACTTAAATTTTTATAGCAGGAATGAGGAAGACTTAGGTAAATTACCTGGGCACTATGTAGAACAACCCGACATTAAAATGCGAATTACTTCAGACAACACCACGGACGATCGCGAAGACGAGGCTTGCGAAGAAAGTTGGTCAGATGAAGAAGGAGAAGACCTGAGCTACACGAACAACTATTCCATTAGACGAAGAAGGTATGTTTTATCAGATGTTTATAAATATATATAATTATTATATAATTATTTTAATAATTATTATAATACTGAGAATATATTGCTACGTCAAACATTATGCAGTATTGCAAGGAGGCCAATAGGTCCTGGCTGCAGATTACGAAGATCTAAACCGACAACACTTAAGAGAGTACAAGGAGTGTTGGCTTCCGATGAGGAAAATACTTCTGAATATTCACACCCTCCGTCCAGTCAAACTTCCACGTTAGATAGTAACCCGGAAGTTCAAAGGGCTTTTCGTGATATTATACACCAGTCTCAAAAAGTAAGTAATGTGTTCAGTATTGTTAAATTCAATTTGAATTTTCGTTATTAACATTTTTATATTTGTTTATTTGAGATTTTGTTATTAATAGCTTAGTATTACGTATATATTAACAAAAGTTGAGTTTTTTAATAAATTAAGTATATGAATTCTATCTCTCTTTTTTCTCTCTACGAATAAATCACAAAATATATCTTTCATAATAAATATGTAAGAGTCAAGATAAAGAAACAAACAAATACACGTATAAAACACAATTAAATTATTTAAATTTATTTAAATTTAGAGAAAGGAAATAGGGGATCCCTCTGATGCATCGAGCGAATCAGAGACAGACGAAGTCAGTGAAGTTACTATCGCATCTCAACCAGCGAGAACGATGAGCTTCAGAGGGTTCGAGAGATTTTAGAGAGATTAGTTATTAATTTTTATATGTGATTTATAATTATGAACAATAGAGTTAGATTTACTGCCTGAGTAAAGTTGAAACATACTTCACTTTGCAATTTATGTTAAATATTGTAGATATTTATCTATTTATATACATATATATACATACATGCATACATATACACATTCATATACATAATGACATATGTAAACACACATTTACACATTACTTTCACATATATAAGAATACATATACTAAAGAAGTATGTAATATTATAGTTAGAAGATTGTAAATTTGAGTCTAATTTGTAGAATTCATATTTGTTTTGCATCTTTGAAATGAACATATACAACCGTGAAAAAACAATCTCGATCAATATTTAATCCTGATACATATATAAAGTTGCAAGAAATTAGTTTAACGTTGCTCAAATATCGCAATTTGAGTTACATAGTTGATTTTATATCGCGCGTGATGATCATGAATTTGTAGATACATAGTGTAAATTTTACATCCAACAAATCTAAATACTGCTTCGAAGAATTTCGTTTGCAAACTCTATTACTATCATTCATCAAATGTCTCGCGTCCCAAGAATCACTGCTCATTAATGAATGTCTAGAATGTATGGATGTGTCTGACGTCCGATGCATTTCGAACGAGAAATCGTGTAATATTTATTTCCTTTATCTCATAGCATCTCATTTTTGTGCGTTCTTTCTGAATGCACTGTGTGTATCACATGAGTCACAAATTTTCATTTGGAATTGTGCATACCCATTGCCATAGAAATAAGTTTTCCCCGTACGTTGAAATTAGAAGCAGCTAACGCGAATGTTCGCGAATGTCTACAACATATTTTTCCCCTAAATGTATTACTATCTGACGAAAAGAGACAGTCACACACATACACAAACACACACATAAAAATAAAGAAAACTTCTGGCTAAATGATATTATGTATAATATATTATTCGAGAATGTGTTCTCTTGAAAAAAAAAAAAAAATAAAACAAAAATGATCTAACAAACGATCTGTCGAAACGAAAAAATGTACAACATAGCGATAAACATACAAATTTTATTGACATAAGTGCCTATGGCAATTTGCATGCATCTACCGTGACGATCGAAGATGTCTAGTGAAAGTTAGAAAATTGATAATATATGCAATTTAGTCTTTGAAGCATGTATTGAGAGATATTGTTGTACCTGTACGATCTTTTATATTTGCTACATACGATATAAATACGAAAGATATTAGAACAATGAGAAAAAAAAATAGAAAAAAAGTGTAAATTTTCCGGAAATTGTGCTATTTACAACAGGAGAAACATTTTCCATCATATTCGTACATGTATATCTCCAAAAAATGTATATTTATACGTAAGGAGATTTAATTTTTTTATTTTACAGAAAGCCAGCTAAGATCAGAGAGCATAAGTTTATGGTAACTATGTATTTATTGATTTTTTCAAGAGCTTAAGCATTTATATATAATATACATATATAATAGTTTATATATAGAAAAGCGAGTTGTATGGAAAAAAAACAGTTGAATGTAGTGCAGATCACGCGAGTTTCGAAACGAAGCTCAACAATAGTACCGGACTGCACGTGAACCTCATACTCATCCCACATTAATTACCGTTATTATTATCAATAATAATAATAATAATAACTATTATTATAAGCTCTTTCATAAAATGCATGTCGGCGAATTATTGCGTTCCACTCAATTACCGAAAGAAATGTTTTGCATCCATCTATTGTACCTGCTTTGAACTCAAATTGCCTTAATGACAATTATATACATCAGTATCTGTAAATATAGACAATACAACAAGAAACTTAGAGAGTAAGAATGAAAAATAGAGTAAGATTTTGATGTGCTCATTTGAACGGAGAATAATTTATATAAGATATATATATAAAGAAAGAGAGAGGCAGACATAGAGAGAAGTATACTTTGTAGTGATCGTACATATTGTATCCATCATTATGCGAGTAGTTGCATAATAATCGTTCCTTTTTTCGTGGGCAGCTATACAAAACTGACTAGTTCTATTATTATACAATAATAGAAGCAGTACACAAAATTTGTGTTATACATAAAATAAAGTTGATT
Source organism: Pseudomyrmex flavicornis (assembly GCA_014825475.1). Taxonomy (NCBI): domain Eukaryota; kingdom Metazoa; phylum Arthropoda; class Insecta; order Hymenoptera; family Formicidae; genus Pseudomyrmex; species Pseudomyrmex flavicornis. The sequence goes on from QVNW01000058.1 coordinate 25,673, forward strand.
TACACGACGTTCTTATATTTTACATTTTCCTTCATACAAATCCAACGAATTCATCCTATAACGCATATAAATTATAAATAGTTTAATAAGGAAAGAAATATATAAAAAACAGTAGTTTTAAATGATGTTTAAACATTTTAATCTTTGCTCGTTATTTTAATTAATTTTATGAACAGACATTTATGGTGTATATAGCCGTCACATATGTACACAAGCAATTATTTTGTAAATACAAAAACACTAAACTTGAGAACTATTTTGCACGATAAAACGTCAAATCGAATTTCTGAAAAAACGATGTTACGACGTGAATGTCTTATCACATGTACATTTAATATTCACGTATAATTTATGAGTCTTACAAGTTTCTACAATTAAGTTCAGTTGTTCTTTACACAAGTAGTAATAGTAGTAGTTAATTAGATCTTCAGTACATAGCATATCGAAAATTACTTACTCTGATATGCTATTACAGCATATTAGAGAATTCGATGAGAAACTAATTATAGAGAGTATAGATACAAGTTGTGTGTGCACAACTAATTTTACACTATTAAATCACGAATTAAAATATGCACAATCAGTGCATAACTACAGAAAAAAAAATGAAAAAAGCTAACTCTGTACATAAATATACATATAACGTACATATTTTCTTTTCTTACAAATACATTTATATATATAGATGTAAAAACTTAAAAACCTGTCTGTACATTTCAATTTTCTAGTGAAAGGGCAAGAGGCATATCTTGTTTATGACGCTTTATAAACTGTAACAACTTGTTGCTCTCTGCTTTTGCGGTCTAGATAGAAAGAACGCGAGATTCTGAAATGATCACACCTGATTAGTCACATCAGCATAAAAAAAAAAAAGTTTACAAGTATTCCTCTTTTGCGTTAACACCTGGTGTAATGCAAATTTAATGTTTCTTCTCCACAAAAGAATAAACGTAGAAATTAATTTTGAATAAGTAAAATTATGACTGTAACAATCATAAGTGATAATTATTATTACAGGTTGATTCTACCAATAAAATGAATTGCTGAGAAATTCGGCGGTGGATTTATACAAAGAAGAGGCGCTTTGTTTTAAACCAGTAAATAACGATACAACTCCTTCCTTATCATCTTCCTCTTCCTCCTCAGGTAAATAATCAGGCATTTCTTCGCTATCACTGTCTCCTGTCTGTAGCTATAAAACATTTATATCATAACTTTATAAAATCGGGAATACAAAAGAAAATCTCGCTATAAAAAAACAGGTTGAAAACCAATACAGAAATTTCAATGATACTTACCAACTTTACAAGAAATTCTTGATTGAATTTATTTCTCGTAACCAATCTCGCTTCCATGGTATCCGTATTTTTGTCGATTGCTTCTGCGATTTGTTTCGCTGTGACGTTATTTAAGGTGCGCATTGTTACACGCTGGTGCTCCACGTCGACAACAAGAGAAATGAGACCCTCGATTCTTATCAGTATCGATTCTAATTCCGCTCGAGTATCCTGATCAATTATTTGTGATTACATATTATTACAATCATTTCATGTGTAACTCAGTTATCAATATAAATAGACCAATTAAAAATCCACACTTACCGGTAGCAGTCCTTGAACATGTAAAACTATCACGTGAGTCTTTAATTTTTTTGGTTCAATAACTCGTCGGCAACGACTACGTAAATTGTATATAGGCGGTTTCATGCGTTCTATATCATCCTTGATGTGCTGTGCTCGATTAGCTATCTTTGGTTCGCTCAGACTGTACTTGTTTATAATCGCTTCCAGAGATTCGCGCACGCCAAATGTGGACGTTATGTGTATGTAATTGTCTACATTTTTAACAAATATCTCGAGAATATCTAAAGCTAACGTGACCACATCCGGATCAGGTACTTCCAAGACGTAGGCTATGTAGGACAGGACCGTTTTGTCCTGCAACATCAATGAGAGAACAATGATAAGAAGCGTTAGGGGATTATTAATCTCACTAGAAAAAGGAGCTACTTTACCTTCAAAATCGTATCATGATTCGCAAAGTCGTCCGCGAGCTTTCTATACGTTTGGAGAGTCTCGTGCAGCTCGCGCGGGTCCACGTCTATGGCATCCTCTCCATCCATTATTATCCGTTATGTTGACATAACACGTTGAAACGCACTTGAGATTTTGTGCACGACTAGATACGAGATTCACTCAGAACTTTCTGCTACACTAAATACTTGCTTTGTTGATTGCGGTCGATTCTTCGGGATCAGGAGTTTGTTATTACGCCGAAATGCGACGGCAGTACAGATGTAACCCGATGTAACCTAGAAAGACTATCCTAACCTCAATTCTCGCAAAATCTCGAGACCGTCTGAACGACCAACATTAGACCGCGTCTCGAATGTCGATGAAAGAGCACACGGAGCGTCACATTTGGCATTTGATCAAAATTGATCGAGACACGCGCCGGTTTTCAGCCGCTTTGCGTTTATCGGTTGCTCTTATCGATACCGAGGTGAGATAAAGAAAGTTAACACACACACATACGTATGCAGGCCTGAAGCATCAAAATGATAAACAAAGCTGCTGAAAGGAGCAACGGCGTCGATATCGGAACAGACGGTCGTGCGCCAACTCTTTACGAAAAAATACAATCTCTTATCATTTTGTGTAAAAAAAAACGAGAAAATATCTAACGATTCTTCTTGATTATAAATGATATTACATGATATTACGTACGTATGCTTGTATAGGTAGGGATCAATATGCTCTCACAGCACTGTTTGTTTTTGTCAGCTGTTCGCAGTACACAGTTTCGGTCAGCTGTAAAAGTCCATTTAAACTCGCAGGAACTGTGCTGCATGTGTTGCGTATGTAAAACAAAACAATCGAAGTCGAAAAGTATTTGAAAATTAACAAATATTATTTATTTATACCTTAGCTAACACATCTGACAAAATATATGCATGCAGTGAATAAAACAAATATATATAGATAATTTTTTAATAAAATTTATTGTATTATAATACGCTATATATTCTAGTCGTTAATAAATATCTCAAGATAAGCATCTCCGTACTTTCTAATTGTTAAAAATAAAAACAGTGCGTGCGCGTTACAAATAATAATGAAACGCATGCCGTTTACGTCCTCCCGACTACAAAGTTACGGAGGAGCTGCTGATTGGCGATGCATTGCGCATTCGCGAATGCGATACCTCGTCCTTTTCGTGTGGAGCGCGCAACCCCTTCAATATCTACCGCGATTGCGCTGGTTGCTGGAGCACGCAGTCGTACGTCGGCGATTTTGTCGTGCCGTCGGGTGTCTGCGAAAATTACACGGCCACGCTGTAAGTATGTCCTGCAATATTTTAACATGTCCTTGAGCCGCGCTCCAGAATTGTTTTCTATCGAGTGTCCATCGGCAAACGTGCAAGTAGCATTCAAGATCCTTGTTACTTGAAAAAGGAGCTCGTCAGGATCCGATTGTGCAACACCATATGACGATTTTCATTATCGATTTTCATTTATTTTTACTTAATGAGGCGTCCGATTCGGTCGTTAAGTTCAGATTCCCATTTGCGCGCTTTTTCAAGCGTACTTTTCACAATTAAAAGCCTAGAAGTTCCGACATCCTTGATGTGACAATTTCTCGAACCGAGAGAATAAGGAAACACATTTTTCACTAAGTGATACGTCGGTCTCACTTGGAAATTGAAATTCCACAGAACGATGCCGTCGGCTCGGAGAATGATCCTGGGCCACGTTATGTCCGGTTTGTGCAGCAAGATGAATCGCCGGAAAAAGTTGGAGGGTGACCTTCTGGAAACTCCGATGAACCGATGTCTCTCCACCTTCGACATCACGTTACTCGGTGAATACATATACTCTTTAAGTATACAGATAACCGTGTACAAAAAAAACCTTAAGCAAAAAATATCAAATGGTCAGAAGGACTATTTTATCAATTAAACAGATACTTTATATTATAAGAGATATTTTTTTCCCAGAGTGCAATCATTGCATTTTCACATATAATATACACGAGCGATATGTAATTTATTATGCGCGCGCGTTATCACGACAATGATACGTGACAACTCGGAATAACATAGCCTTGAGTATCGGAATAAGATTATATTCAGTCTCGCGACATAATTACGCTTGACTAATAGATCTGACAATTAAATTTATTTTTAAAACATAACAAACACAAATAACAAATTATAAATCTATTTGTAAATCAAATTATTTGCTCAGAAGTTAATAAGTTGTTAATTGTTATTATGTGAGACTGCACGTGTGTGATATACGCATCGGAGATTTCCAGGTGTGGGTCACATGGTCGGTGCCGGGATTTACGTGCTGACGGGAACGGTCGCGCACGACATGGCCGGACCCGGCGTGACCATCAGCTTCCTCATAGCCGGTCTGGCCTCCGTTTTGGCGGCGCTTTGTTACGCTGAGCTCGCCGCGCGGGTGCCGAAAGCGGGTAGCGCGTACGTCTACACGTACGTCTCCGTCGGCGAGTTTCTGGCTTTCGTCATAGGCTGGAATCTCATCCTGGAACACATGATCGGTACCTCTGCTTCTCATATATAAATTCCAAAAGCGATTTATTAAATAAAAATATTGAATTGAAAGAAATACTCTTCTATTTTTTAAAGAGTAATAATTTGTAAAAAGAAGTGATAATATCGCGATTTTTAACATCTACGAGCGTCACGCTTTATTAGGCGCAGCATCCGTGGCGAGAGCTTGGAGCGGGTACGTGGACTCGTTAGTGGGCGGTGCGATTAGCAATTACACCCATGACTTACTAGACGACTACATCATGGGAAAGTCCCTGGGCATCTTCCCGGATTTCCTGGCGAGCGGATTATGCCTGGCTTACGCGATGCTTTTGGGACTAGGGGTGAAGACCTCAGCGACCGTGAACTCGTTTCTGACTATCGTGAACCTCGCGGTGATGTTGTTGGTCGTTGTTTTGGGAATTTATTACGCGGACATCTCGAACTGGGGCAGCCAAAACGGAGGTCTTCTGCCATACGGCTTCGGCGGTGTAATCACGGGTGAGTTTTATCTCGAGCGGTTAAATAAAGATACGATAATCATAATGAAAGACAAATAAACGCCTCTTCGTGTATGACTAATGGGTAAAAGAGCAATTAGAAATTTATATAAGAGATAAAACAACAACTGCTGTTTGCAAGTTACTTGTATTACTCTCCGTACACATGAAAATGTCAAATATATACACAATAGGCGCGGCAACGTGTTTCTACGCCTACGTCGGGTTCGATTCGATCGCGACCTCCGGGGAGGAAGCTCGCGATCCAGGACGAAGCATTCCAAAGGCGACAATTCTTTCCATGGCGATAGTGACCGTCGGATACATGTTGGTCAGCAGCGCTTTGACACTGGTCGTGCCGTATTGGGAGATACATCCCACCGCTGCTCTGCCGGAAGCTTTTTCATCCAGAGGTATTCCATGGGCCAAATACGTGATAAGGTGAGAATTTCTTCTCTTTCTGATGTTTCGTTTCAACATGCTAAATATAACGCAAACGTTTCTCTCTCGCGCAGGAAACACTTCATATAAAAAATATCACAAGTATCGTTTTTCTTACCGTTTTTTATACCACATATGTTAGGTAACATTACCGAGGGATGCGGACTCTGTATAATCGAGTGTTCAAAGAGTTAAAAATATTATAATATTCACATGAGTGTAAGCACACTCTTCACCTTCGAAAGTTTGCTTTTAATAACACTTCGTAGGGTAAAATGATATTATACAGCAAGGGTGTAACTTTTTTTTGCGCGTTAATCTGCGGCTTTTTTCGCATGCGCAGCGTGGGTGCTCTCTGCGGCATGACAACGACTCTCTTCGGATCCCTGTTCTCTCTCCCGAGGACGATGTACGCCATGGCGAACGACGGTCTGTTGTTCAGTTTTCTCGGCCGTATCAGCGAGCGAACTCAAGTGCCAGTGTGCAATCTTATCATAAGCGGACTGCTCAGTGCCCTTATTGCTCTGCTGTTCGATCTGCAGCATCTGGTGGAGTTCATGTCAATCGGGACTCTGCTCGCGTACACCATCGTAGCGATCAGCGTTATTCTGCTGAGATATATACCTGAGCAACAACCGTCTGACCGAGCCAGTGTCGGTACACCAAGCAGTTTGTCGTCGCCGCCCACGGAGGAAGCGGATTCCAGCAGTTACAGCAGCATCGCATCCGTCAAGTCCAATGAAGTAAGTGTACTTATATCAGTTTTTATTAAAATATAATAAATATTTTAACTATATTGAAAAATTCTGATACATCCGAGATATCAATTTCAATTGAGCAATTATTAGACTTTTTTTAGATAATAAATTGTTTATATTGCGCAGTTGCTATGTGAGGGTGTTGGAAGATTCAAGCCACGATACGCCTGGTTGGAAGACACACTAGATGGATGCGATACCAGACACATCATAACCGTTTGTTTAAGCGTTTACACGATAACCTGCGCTGTTCTCAGTACTTTTCTGATAATAACACTTGAAACAGCAGTTTCGTTCACAAAAAATGATTATCTAGTTGCGGCGAGTTACATTTTGCTATCCGTTGCAAGTAAGTTTTTTTTCGAATTTTCAATAATTTTGTAAAGTTACAGTCGTCATTAGATCGATCACAAATGTTTTTACCGAATGCAGTTATGTTTGTAGGTCTTTTCGTGATTTGCGCCCATAAACAAAATTCGCCCAATGGAAAGTTTCGGGTACCACTAGTACCTTTTATACCAGCGTTAAGTATTCTGTTTAACATGGGTTTGATAATGCACTTGTCTTTGGTGACGTGGTTACGGTTTGTCGTGTGGATGACAGTCGGTAAGTTGATGTATGATTATTTTGTATAAATTTTGAGTGTATAACTTTAACTATTTCTTAACTTCTTTTCACTTTTAATTTTTTTCCTTTGTCCGTTCTTTAATTTAATTTCGACTTTATTCTTTTTCAGGAATGATGATTTATTTTCTGTACGGCATCCACTACAGCAAAGAAGCCGCTACTATTCCAAACTCGTATTCCATTTTGATGGCCACTTCGGAAGCCGAAAAAGGTACAAAATGGGGATCAACGTTGCGAGTCAGTCCACAGACTGACAAAACACCTATTTTAGATGACAAAGAGCACTAAAAGCAAGTTAAGTTTTTGTTTTTTTTCCTCATTCAAATTGTCTCAGTGAAGCCGCGGAAATAGGATAAATCTTAATACCCAAGTAAAGTTAAAGCTGTCCAACGAATTCTACTACTGTACAAAGTTCAAAATTCACATACTAATGTAGTACATCGCAGAATAAGATACGTTTAACAGTTTTAAAGTCTAATTCTTACTCTGTTTTTAAATTTATTTCTGGCGTTCTTTTTCAGCGGCTTCGCTTTATTTATCGCTTGCAATTCGTATATGTGTAAAACATATGTTTTGTAAATACTGACTCTATAAGACTCGAACAACTAAGCATGTAATTTATTTATTTATTTTTTTTTTTGACGAAGTTTTATCTAGTAACAAAATTTATATTTTTTATATTTATCTCGTCCAAATCTATTATAATAATGATTGTTGATAGTTTTAAAATTTTACTTTTTTAACATGATCGACAAAGTGTTCTTCCTTTTTGGAACGTGACTATTATCATGTAGTCACGAAATTAATCATTATGTTTTACATTACTGTGTTACAAGTTTCGGTGTGTAAGTGCTGTGTGTATAGCGCTTATCGAAAACTTAGAGAAAAGAAAAATGTAACTGAAAAAATTTTTATCTGATATATATTTTGCATTTATATGCACAATTTACGTATTTTGTGATGAAAAGTAATTATTGCTTTCTTTAATTTAATTCTATCTATTAAATATAGAAAGATAAAATATTTCCATTGTCACACAAAGTGTCATTTAATATAATGGACTTGAAATTTGATAAAACATCTTGATTCGTATAAATTTACATTCTCGTATAAAACACCAGACTAACATACCTTGAAAACAAAAACAAGAAGACTTATTAGTTTATTATTGTTATTAAAGAAAAATATGATCTACAATGCTGACAATAGGCTTGCATCACGGCAATCGATAAAATTAAGATAGATATTACAAATTCGTTGAAAATACATATACATTTATTGTTTTTGAATAATTTGATACAAATTGATGTAGAAAGTGGATCAAACTGCGAAAGAGAATCAGAATACAGAACATTTCGCGGAAGACTTATTCCGATAAAAAAACTATTGTACATCAACAAAAAATATACATAGAGCTGTATTATTTACATAATGATATGCTATCGTCTACATACGATCTATGATTTGAGTACGTGTACATATATATATATATATATATGTATATATGTCGTGCGTGACATTACATGGAAAGTATACAACAACATTATATATAATTATACATAATGTATTGACGATAGATTAAAATGCTATAAGTCAAAAAGCATGTTTAAAAAACGACACTATATTTAAAATACAAAAAAAGCAAAAATTTATTTCTTAAAAGATATTTATATATATACTTTTAATGTAATAGTAAATGATAGAGAAATATAGATTAGCAATGCAAAGTCTCTCAAAAGCAAATATATATAAACAATGTATCCTGCAATTATGAGTCAAATGAACGATTGCCTTATTTATTTATGAAAATATTTTTTAACAAGATTGATTAACAAAATCTAGTACAAATTCCTGCATGTGTATACAAAAAAACAACTACAATATTGATGTTTGAATTCGTCGCAGTTAATATAACGCACGATTCATTTGTGCGACTGATCTTTGTTGTGTGTCACAACATTGTCTTTGTGTAATATATTGATCGTCACAATATCCTCGCGGGAGATTCACGTTATCTGTTCACAGCGACGTCTAGCCATTATCTAACTTGCGTATTTCATATCTGATATTTTGTTTTACATATAATTTTGCTTATTTCTCTAGTTTTTAAATGGCTATATTTGTCAAGAGAAGGTACAACAAAGCACAATAAAATACATATATCGGTTCCAACTGTTTATATACGAAAAGTTTTTTTATTATAACATCAGGCATTGAACATTCATCACTTTGTATGCGCATGTAAAATACTTTCAGGCGTATTTATACAATAAACTCGCGTCGTATGTCATGTTTCACATCGGTTTTACAAAATTTCTATGAAACATCTGTAAATATAATTCCGCGCAAAATATTATTTGCAACACATAATAATATTTAATATACTAATCTTTTTTTCACAGAAAAAATACCAAATTATAAAGTTTACTTGTATAAATTTCTATAAATGAGATAACGCTCTGTAAAAACAATTTTGCTTCTTTCTCAATACAGCATTCAGGAAAACATTTGACTTTTGTCGAATAGCGTTAACAAATAAATTACATACATATATAACAAATATTTATTCTATATATATGAAAGACGTACGTATTATATAATAATACGTATTTCTTCTTGCATATAATTAATCACACTTATTCTATTGTTAATATACATATAATTTACTATAAATAAATCATTGTATTGCCTGAGTCAAGAAAATTAAGAACAATCAATTATACAGATATGATTTCTTACACTTATTTTCCGAGGTAAATCGCGTTATCGATTCGCCTCGTATTCACAAAACTGGAACACTTGGTAAATGCAGGAAATGATGCATATATATGCTATTACATATTGAATAAATATACAGTTTCTATAGTGATTTGTAACAACTTAAACATAATTTTAGAATAATTTTTTGTAGTAAAAAAAATTCCTAAAATTTGTTTTTACATGCAACTCTCACTTCAATATAAACTTTTAACAATAACGAAATAAATAGCGTTTAATTCGAAGAAAACACTGTATATGCATCACATCATCAAAGAGAACTTCTTAATGATTGTACAGGTACCAGTGTCAACATATTACATTTACAATATTATGCTGATATGTTACCTGTTGTTACGCGTAAGTATGATTTTCCAAGCGGATATCGATTTCGACTGTAATATATGAATTTTCCTACGGCCCCATCTAAACCAGAAGAAGCCTATAATTAAGCACAGAATGCTTTCTAAGTAGTAACCATCGAGCTGCATAACACAAACACCATCATTGGTATTTGCACAGAGCTGAAAGTAAAATAATATTAAAATACTTTGATGATCCTCCATATAACCAACATAAACGTGATAAAAAGATACTGTGACCAACCTCTCTCTCCGTAATTGTACTACAGTCGTTCGAATAATCGGTACTGCATTTCTTAAATGTTAAGGGATCGACAAACCAAAGCGCGGCTGTGGCAGGCCAATTTCCACCGAGATTACATAAAGTATTGAGCAATGTCATGTAAGTGCCGCCGACTGCCGGATCGCTGACTTTCGCGAAAAAAGCCATTGACGCCACAAACATGCTACTTGTAGATATCTGACAGCAAAAAATATGTTGATTACACAATGGACACGTATCCATATGAAAATAATTGATTGGCGTCGTCCTATGACGTATTAGACAGGAAAATTGTATTTACCTGATGTATAAAGAAGAGAGCTGTCAATATAACAAAATAGTAAGCTGGTACATGACCGTTGAGTACAACAAATGGTGTAACCCACACTAAAAACGCCGCTATTAAACCGAAGGTCAACCTGTAAAATGTTTACATTTTACTATCTGTATGCAATTAAACATTAAATTCAGTTATCAATTAGATTATGAAGTAATCACCTATAAGGATAAGCTTTCATATAAACATCCATAGGTTTGGGTCCAGCGGTGTATTTTGAAATTACCAAAGGTAAAATTATCTGTAATGGTATCATAAACACAGCCATAAAAGCGAACTTTTCCTTGGGAAAACCAGCTTCTATGAGCTTTAAGCCAGTTACTGCATCACATGCCGAAAATCCGATCTACGGAAAATACAAACAATAAATATAAAAATTGCAAATTTTTAAATACAAATCTTAAATACCTAAAAAAATGTATTTCTTTACTTTTGCGGTTAAGAGAAATATAATTGTGGTCTTTATAGTTGGCAATTTAACTATGTCCCATAGCAGCTTGTAAGCGTGTTTAATATCCATATTTAACTCTTCGCCTTTTGGTACTCGACCTTTATCTTCATGCTTGAGTAACGCAATAAGCGTCGTTGTAATAATAAATGTCCAGCCCCAAAAGTATAGAAATCCTACGAACATAATAATTGAGCATTAAGCACGATAACATATATTGCAATGCAAACGGTTTGTAAACGATAAATCTTTATTTACCATCAAGAGTCAATATGCCTTCATCGGAGGGAATCGATCTCAAGTAATTATTGCAAAATTCGGCAGATTCTAGTGAAATAAACAAAACGTAGCCAATAAAATAGCCTGCTGTCTGGCCGACACTGTTACAAGTAGATGCGTAGCCAACGTTGCACCTTAACAAATAAATTGCAATTACGCACATTTTTCTAAACAGCTGATAAGAGAAAATATTTTGCAACACTTTGAAAATTACCTTTTAAGCATTGTAAGCGCCCATCCATCGACTACAATGTCTTGAGTAGCTGCAAGTACATTCAAGGAAAAGAATAACACAGTCAACATTTCAATATTGGGCTTTTCATGCTCTTTACCAAGCCAATGGTTGATGTAGGCTGACAGAAGAAGCATGAATATTCCCATTAAGTACTGTGTAGGAATCAACCAAGTTTTTCTCCTTCCAAACTTTTGCGAAAAAATGGAATCTACTATAGGTGCCCAAAAAAGCTTTAATGAGAAGGGCCATTGTACAAAACTAAATTCTGCCTGCATCAAAATACATGTATTTCATTATTACAAAATCATGTCTCAGAAAACACATCAATCTATTATAATTTACACACACACATAACTAATATTTTACACACAAAAACATACAAATATAAATGTAATTGCATATTAAACAATGTAAGATAATTACTATGTACAAACTTATTACATGTTTTAAATTTACTTATATATGAACTACAAATAGTTAATATTTTATTAGCTATAATATATATTCTTCTATTTCCTTCCTTCACAGTACCTGTTGACGATAAGAAACTCCTCTGTTCTGCAACAGCATGGGAATAGAGCCACATAATCCCAAGGGAATACCTTGCAACAGGTACAAGAAGAACAGAATCGCGATGTTCTTCTCATCACCTCGCAAATCAGACGATTCCTGAATGTGCGAGTCGACAATACCGCCGTCTTCCGCGACATTGCTCTCCTTTTCCGGTTTCCTCTTCATACCGATGCGACAGTCAACAGAAACAGATGCGAATATCTCTACTTCGTGCCACGTTGGAATACCGTATTTGATGTTTTATTTAATATTACGGTGATTTTCAAGGTTATCGCCAATCGTTAAAACGGCTGTCAGGTTGAAATCACTGCTCGTCACCGCATGTCGCGGACGATTAAGTACGCGCGAAGCGGGCAACGATGCAATTTTCACGGTGACACAACAAAATATATATGAATAATTTACGCTAAACGACACAAAATGCTGCCGATGCAAACATTACAAACATAACCTTCGTTTCTTCGACAGAAGTGACAGTTCTCTCGCGCGAGAAGTTCACTGTTTCGACTTTCTTCTCTGCGATTGCGCTCATCCGTCGTAGAAAGAAAACGAAAACCTAATGGCTTCAGTAAAAAAGCCGAGAATATACGGCTCTAAACACTGTTATACTCACTGCCACGTTGTGATTCTTATTAGGACACGTCAGTTATACTTTGTTTTTTTATATATTCGACGTCACGTGCATGCAACTTGTCGGAGCTATTTGTACACAGATACAAGTATGCTAACTTGCATGAGTGAAATATTGTAGCTCCATCTCGCGTGCGATGCGATAACAATATATTGAGAAAAAATTTCAAACAAGAGATACACACAATATACAAGAAAATTTTATTTTGTTACGTTTACATGTAATATATTTATTTAGTTTTTATATATATGTGTATATATATATATATATATATATTTATATTAAGATATATTTTTTATTTTTCAAACAATGATGAACGTTATATATTTATAATTAAAGAAATCTTCCTTTATATTTTTCTTATGTAATTACAAGCGAACACATTGCAGCTTCTGTTCTCCATTGCAACGCGAACAGCCACTTTGATCAAGTTTTTTACATTTGCACTCACGGAATTGGTGCTCAATACGTTTCTCTGTATTCTATAAAAAACAAATTAACACTTCGATTAGATAATATTAACATAATGTGCAAGTTTTTATTTACGCATGAGAAAATTACGTACAAATTGGTGAGATGATATTTTCGATCTGTATTTAACAGTTCGACATCTTTGCCAACATCGGTTAAATAATCTTTTTGAATTTCACACGTCAATCTAGCGACACATCTTGGGGAAACAACCAATCTGTTAGTAGAACTATCTTTTTGTATCTGTTCACAAAAAAAAAAACAAAATCAACAATGTGGCAAACTTTTCATATACAAACGTTGATATTATATACACATGTACGTACCTTGGCTAAATTTTGTCTTAACATAGCGACAATGTAATCCATCTGAACGTCAGTAGTCTGCACTTCCTCCGAGAAAGTTTCCGATCTCTTTTTCCGTCCAGTCACGATACCAATCGGCAGAAGTACCGGATTTGAAGCTAACGCCGCTGCTGCTCCGATTAGTGCGACACCAGCTAAAGCTTTCAATGCTACGGCCTTAAAACAAATAGGAACTTCTATTTACATCCATTTTTTTTAACATCGGAATTTATAAGAAATATCCATCTCAAGAATAAATGCACCTTTTGTGTTTGAATATTTCCCGCGGGAAGCTGCGGCACGCTTCCATCCGGATAAGCCGGGCCTTCTCCGTGTCCGAATTCGTCGTTGTCGGCCAATGTTCCCGAAATCCCATAGCCACTTCCATGTCCAGTCGGTCTGCCGTAACCCCCGTAACCACTAATGCCATAACTATATCCTCCACCGTTTCCCGAGCCATATCCCAGAGTGCTGGGTCTGTTCGCAGTTTCACTTGCGTGCACCGGACGCGGTATGTATCTTTTGTTTCCATCAAATACAAAAAATTAGTGACATGTTTAACATCGAATTGTTCATGTTATAAACTTCTCTTTAAACTTTTTCTTTGAAACCTCCTCATCATAAAGATGAATCGGTCTCTTTTAATTTCCTTTTGTTACTTAACGTAAAGTTAAATTAGTCTTTTTCAAATTATCTGAAAGTTTTCTCCATAGATGATAGAAGAGCAACAAAGATTATAAGAAGATTTATGTTGCAGGAAGTTGGGAGAAAATTTACCTGTCTCCCGACTGACTTCCTGCGTAGACTGTGTTTCCACCTCCTCCTCCCCCAGGTCTTCCACTACTTCCGGAAGAACTCGAAGGTCGACTTTGCCATCCGTGTCTGAAAGAAAACTTGGCGTCCTAAAAAATTTTTTATGCACATAAAAAAACGATCAGTTAACCTACCTGTCGACGGGATGTCGGTCGCCGTATTGGGAGGGATACCGTCCGCTCTCTAAAGGAATTCTATTGTAATTGTAATCTGGTCGCGCGGATCCACTGTGTCTGCAGCAACTGGAACTTGCAAATAGAAATGTTCATAATCCAAATTATTATTAATTAAGTAATACTTCTTTGTAATCCAAATTATTATCATTAAGTAATACTTCTTTGTAATTTAAAGAAAAAAACTTCCAAAATATTGACTTATCTCTAGAGTCAAGATTTGATTCGCGATGTGCGGTTCTTGCTTTCTTGTCCGCCTTCTTCAATTCTTCCTCGTTGTTTTTGTCTGAAATAAGCTGCGACGAGTTTTCAGCGCGAATAACGTTTGCCAGAAGTCGGTCTTCCAAATCGGTGCGACTCTCTGAGAATTCGGTTGTCACTGCGAATTCACTTTTCTCCGCTAGCACGCAATCAACACCGAAGATGATAGAAACAATCAGGATAAATGTCGTCATTGCGATAAGATAAAACCGAGTATTTAATACATTTCCTGCGCTAGCTTAAAAAGATATCGAATATATCAAATATGCGAACAATTCCGAGTCGTAAAAAAAATTTGACGAGAGTTGTAACGGAGATGGAGATGATACGCAAGTGACTCTCTAATTTCCCAAGTTTCACCTATTTATATAGCGGTCACGCATGGGATGCTGTCACATATTCATCCCTCAGGGACGAATACGGAGCCATTCTCAAATGAAATCACTTGCTGTTCGAAAACTTCTATATTATTTCAAAGTGCACAAATATCCTCGCGATACTTGATCGCAAGCTCTTAATTTGCGACTTTTTACGATGAGATATTTATTCGAATAGTTCACTATTCACGTTGTTTTTATTATTTTTAAGTAACTTCATCAACTGCGCAGTTTTTGCGTGTGAATAAATTTACATTAGTTGCGCCCCTGAAGTCACAAAGTGTGACCGAACGTCAAGCAGCAGTGCGTTAGCAAAAATAAAAGTGTCACGAGTGAGCCAACAATCGTCACGTCAGGGCATTAATTAAGATTTTCTATCGTTCATTGTTTTCGTTATTTTCTTGCGAAATTCGGCAAGTTGCGAGATTACGTTAACAAACCCTAGCCACCAGTGTGTTAAAAAATACATTTTACATATTACATGTCTTGTCTTTTTTTTGAAATTCTTCAATTTTAATCTAAATAATCTTTCTCTTCTATAATTTCTATACAATTAATTTTCAAATTAATTTCGTGGAAGAACACAGAACATATGAGCACTCTTTCTTTCAGTTTTTCTACTTTCCCTTCATATTTGCCACGGTCCTTGCCTTTTCCGCGCCAAGGAATGTGCTTTACGTCAGCAAAAGTTCAAGCAAATAATTTTACTTTCTTTTAATCCCTGATTTTCATAACGAGATAAATTTGAGACAATCTGTGCGACAAGAAAAGCGTAGATATACTTAATTACGAACGAGATTGAGTCAGTAAAGGAATAAAATGAGTCGAAAAACTTCGCCGAATTGGCGATTGGCAATTTCCTACTATTTCTCTCTCGTTCCCTTTAATAGATTTCGCCGTTGCAAAATGTAGACGGAAGGCAATTTGTTCCGCCAGTGTGACCAACGACCGAAATTAGGCAAGTATAGTGTGTCCGCGACGTTTCAATCTCTATATTGAGCACGTAAAACAGCATGAAAAACATCGCGTAGAAATATTAGAATATCGGAATTGGATATTTCTTCTTGAACAATTTTTTTAGAGATTTTACCGGCCTACAAGAGCCGGTATGAAAAGCGAACATTAATTTGAGCAAGTCTGGCAGCCCCTGCGAAGACCGGAAAGCCACAATGAAAGAGAGAAGCCGATTCCATACGAGAATATTGGGGACGGGACATCAGGGAGGCTAATTTAAAGAAAAGAGAAGAATGCCGTGTCCCGCGCTAGGAACGCACGAATATTCCCAAGTGGAAACAGGACGCAGGATTAAAACAGAAAGAGAAAACGAGAGAACGAGAGAATGAGAGAAAGAGAAGCTGAGAGGTGGTCTGTAGAAGACACGAGAGATCGCAGAATGAAGCGAGAGCAAAGTAATCAATACGCATTCACACGCGGTGCCTCGCATCTATGGTTTCCATGGAAACTGACGCCCACGCATGCGTTGGTCCGACGATACTGCTGTACCAACAATATCGTGGAAGTCAGAATCAGTCTGGCGCCAACCATTCTATGCGTAAGAGGTTGCTACTGCTGTTACAACACAGCAACAGAGAGATTAGAGAAAAGCGTACAGAAATTATTTCACACTTAAAAATATTAATAATGAATTGATGTTTTATCAGTACAATTCTTTTGTTAAAAGAAGATAAAATACACAACTAAATTCACATATATATAAAACTTAATTTTATATTGAAAATGTATTAGAAAATAGAAACAGCGATATGAAAAAGAAAGAAAATGAAATGACAGATCTTATCGGTTAGACCTTGTATTTTCTACAATCAAGAATAATTTCCATCATTATCTCTTTTGAAGACCGGATCTTCAAAAATGAAGTCTTCTAAAAGGATTACTAATACATCGTGCACAAAAGCACCATGATATCTGTATTCATGTCATCGCGAGAACGATCGGCGTCTAAAGCACGCTCAACCAAATCGGGAATCGTTCCCCCGACGACGGTCATCTTGGCGGTCTCTCTATCGTCGTCATTCGGAGGGTTCAGCGCGACGTTCGTCCGACGGATGTATTCAATCCCCCTCGGCCACCCTCTCGATGGCACGAGGAGCCTCTGCGACCGCGGGGAAGAGGGTTGCTTCTCGCTGCGCCTGCGTCGAGCCCCCCGATGACGACTCGGCTAGGTAGGTGCTCGACCCGGACGCAGTTGGAAGAAAACAAGCAGCAGACCGTCTGCTGTTCTCGCGTAGTGTGAGACCTTTTCTTGTCCCGTTCGACCGGAATGAGAGATCGTCGGTGAAAACGAGGGATCGGCGATCGATGCGGTCGGAAATAGCGGCACGTTCTCGTTGTGGTGCAACGTGAACAACGGTGTCCGAGGTGTAGCTGAAACGATGACGGCACGAGAAGCTCGGCAAGAGAATATGATAGTGTGAAAAAAACTAACGTTCGATAACACGGGAAGCGGGATAAGTTCGTTGAACTCTTTCGTAAATCTGGAGTGGTTGCTGCCACTGTGTTGTTGCTTGAGGCGATCCGAATGCACTCGAGAATGACTTATCAGCATCTCGATGAGAGGGAAATGCGTGTCGAGTGATTAAATCTTTTGGATTCTGTGTTACGTGCGTCGCATTACCGGAGACACTTTCGGTGAAATTTCGAATCTGTCAAGAGATTATAATATCCGCAGAGAAATTTTGCATTCTCTCTCGCTCGCTGTCCCTAAGTTCCGAGCATCCTTGATTCGGCGGGAGAAATCACCGACCGAAAGATCTCTCTCGTTGAGATCTTGTGTGTTGTTTCCGGTGCAGCTGGATGCAACGTCGTGAAGAATGCACATTTGAAGAGTGAGGGAAGCCGTCATATCGGTCTTGGCGTGATGGGGCATGCTTAACAGGTTCTAATCATCAATTGCATGTGGGTCACGAGTTGCATTCGCCGCAGCTAACAAGATAGAAGATTTACCGAGCTAAGAGAGGTAAGCTTGTTATCGGTGAGCGGAGTTGTTGATACGAAAGTGTTTGGACGAGCATCGATGTGAATTCGGGTATTAATGCAAAAGAAGTTTTGCAAGCAAACAAATTAATCTTATCAATGAAGATTTCAATTCTAATCAGATTACTTTTTTCATGTTAAATATTTTTAGTCTAATAAGAAAAACAGTGCGTTTTGCGATACAAAATAATTGGTTTTAACAAAAAATTTTAAACAAACTAACGATGATCCAATCTATTTCTAAGACTTTCTATCTATTCTTAAGAAAATAACCTTCGAGAAAAATTGTATTGGCCGAAGGAAAAGAGTGTACTTGACTTCAATTAGTTTAAATGATAGGGGAGAAGATGGTAATATGGCTACTCTGTAGATAATATGGCTTCTTCTCTTCTCTCAATATCTCCTCTCTCAATAAATAAATATATAAATATATCTTTGTTCTATCAGATAATGAATTCTATAAGTAATAACTTGTGGAATCAGTGATTTAGATACGCAGTGTTTTTATTTTTAACACGCCGTGTTTTATTTTAATAAGTAACGTGTATTACGCAGTTTTACTTTAAAAAGCATTTACAAGCATTTTTTCCAACACAAGTTTTATCATTTTTTTAAATTTAATTATACCCGTAAGTAAATATTTCGTAACTTTGAGTCTAGAATCTGTTACACAACACACTGTAAAGAATATGACGTTCTCAATTTGAATATTGATTAACAAACGTAACAGAAAATGTAAATTGGGTTTATATTACCACCGTCTCTATAAATAAATGGCGGTAACTTTCATATTAATTGCTTCAAA
Organism: Pseudomyrmex flavicornis; assembly: GCA_014825475.1. NCBI lineage: Eukaryota > Metazoa > Arthropoda > Insecta > Hymenoptera > Formicidae > Pseudomyrmex > Pseudomyrmex flavicornis. Next base: position 44,678 of record QVNW01000058.1, read on the forward strand.
ACTGTCATAACAACAAAAAATCTTAAAAAGAAAAAACATATCAAAGCAAATTTTCATCGCGAAGAAATTAAAGTCACGTGGCTGAAGTTAGTACTGCGGTTTATCATGTCCTTAACCTCGTAGAAAATCAATGGTCTTCATACACAGCTGTGTGTTCCACATACGATGCTACAATGTAATTTGAACAACAATAAATGAAATTGCGAAAATAAACTTAGAGAGGAAGCGCGCTCCGATTTAAAGACATGTTATCGTCAGTAATATAAATCCGGAGCAACAATAAATTGCGGTCATATTTCACAGAATCTTCTTTGATTATTATAGTTTTTATGAAATTAACTTTGCAATTTGCATGTCGCGTATAATCCGCGCCACTTGAAATTTAAATACGGAACAAACGGATGAGCGTCCCTTTTAAGATATGCAGCAGATTAGAGACTGTTCTTCCCAGCACACAAAGGGATCGGTAATGAGAACTACCGCAGTGTTTGCACAAGAATCGCGCTTCTTTCATTCCGTAGTCCTTCGTGAGCTGCTTGTAACACAGGGGTGGTTCGCTCTGTCAATTGTTTAAAGGAGAGCGTTTATGTAAATCGATTCCTGAAGTAAATTCAAAGTTGTGGAAATATTGGATAATAGAATAGTGCAATTTTGTTGCACGAGTTTGAATAATTGAAACGAACTCGCATTATAAATATTTATTTCTTATTTTGCATTAATGATCATCTGTATTTCTCTTACGTTTTTGATTGTGTGAACGCTGTAAAAATTGCACCGACATTTTCGTAAGCTTTGCTTTTGTTATGTTATCGGATTTGCTTGTTTGTTGGATCAAGATTACTTTGAATATTATATTCATGCTAAAAGAGCTTTTCTCGAAAAGAAAAATCGGAGTGCTATCGACCGACTGTCGACTTCATCTCGTCGACTTTTGACGTGTAAAAAGACCCGACTACGTAGATTTCGATTCCCCCACCCTCCTTTCTGCCAGCTCCTTAACTTAACTCTCACGAGGGTAACGCCACCGGAAAGGGAGCAAGTTGTACATTTTCCATGCCGCTATCCACGTGATCCTCGAACCTAAACTGTTCTCTTCGCGATTGCGATGCTGTTGTTCCCTCTCGTCGGGGATGATAGGGTATTATCAATTGTGCACGGCGTCACACTTGTGACGAGGGACAAGAGTTGCTTCTCTGACAATTGCGGATTCTCTGTCTGATATCATATGTTCATTAAGCCACTTTGATTTCGAAACCGCAAGATAAAATACGCAGAGTTTTCTTTCTTTCTTTTGTTCATTTTGTTCAAATGTCAAAATTAAAAATTTTTCAAAACAATCTATTCTGACAAAAAATATTACTCTATGATTTAACACCTTTGCAACTGAGAGTTTGACACTTAGACATTTTGACCGTTGAGGTTTCAGAGTAGAAGGGATCTTCTAATATTTTGCGTAGACATAAATCCCCTGAACTCGAGCCCGTGAAATCTCTGAAAAATTGCCGTGACGCACATTTAATCCCAGCTTTTGATCCGAGTATTCGTAGCAAGAGAGAGGGTGCAGAAACCGATACTGCTCGTTTCGAAAATCTGCGCGGATGGGACATTATCGCTAGTCATCCTTTCCTTCTCTCCCCTGCAAAACCGATGGAATCCGTTGATATAGTCCGGACACGTATGTGCAGCTATCATAAAATTCTTACCAACGCGCGTTTCACGTACGTACATATACGCGTTCCGTATTCGAGAGATACGTCGGAAAACTGCGAAGAAGAAATGGCTCGCTTGTTCGTTGATTCGTAAGAAATCCGAGATAAAAGTTCACTCGTACGTATTAATAGAAATTGAGATAATCCGAATCGTGTTATTTAATAAAAAAAAACTTCTTTTCGTATTCTTTGTATATAAAGTAAAAAAAGATGTTGATAATATTTTATATAAAGACTTGAAAAATGTAATAAAGCAACGTTAATGAAAATAATAAAGGAAGAAAAAACTTTGCAGTATAACAAGATCGAAAATTTACGCTCTTCTTTTTTTTCCTATGCACCCTTTTTCTTTTCTCTTCGATCTATCCGTTGCGCGGGATGAATATCAATGGGGGAGAGGATCGCATTTGTACGTCTACCTCGAAATGTATTGCCTCGCGAGAGAGATGTGTATTTGCATACGCGTGTTCGAGACGCGTGAGGGTGCATTCGTTTGCCTGAAACTCGATTTTCACGCCTGCCGTAACTGAATTTCGAATGCCGGATATGAACGCGAGTGATGACTGATAAGGCCAATGTGTCGAAAGCAAGCTTGCCTTTCTTCGATTAATTGGATTTTACAGGGTTGAACGCGCGATGAACCGATCATCAAGTATATCGAAATACGTTTTTCAACGAAAAACGTTATATCCTTATTTCTATATATCACATTGCAAAGTTTTCATGTATCGGAAGTATTTGTGTCTCCACATAAAATATATTGCATGAGATACATACAAGCGACTATACTAACGATACGATCAAGAAGAGAATTGGAAATCACGTTAGAAAGTTTCTTGGGAGCTTTTCATGAAGTTGACAAATTGAGTGAAGAAACTGCGCGGAAATAGATTATCTCACAATAGATGTGTGAGCTGTGTTACTAATGCAACACAGCAAGCAAGCGTCAAGGAAAACGTAAGCCATGCGACTCCCTCGCTTTAGGACAATCTAGAAATCGCTGCACCTGATGCCTGACTTTTTCATGCGGTTCGCAATCACCGTTTTCTTTTCCGAAAGTTTTGCACTGGCGAATGTCTAGCGCTCCTAAATGAAAGCACAATCAAACTTCCGAACAGATCTGATAAATTATTTGTCTTGTAATTCAGTTCAAATTAGTTAGTCTCACGTTATGCCCATTCCAAGAAAACACTTCGATAAAGAAGACGATTATTCTCATAAAAGAAAAATATTTGGCGTTACAAGAACCATGATTCATCTGGATGATTTGCTTGATGTTCTTGAGAAGAGATAATTACTAAGTAAAGCTTCACTAATGGCTTCTTCAGTAATTACATTAATATTCTCTGGAGTATTACTGTGAGTGTGTATTTAGTATTACCTATAGTGATATTAAGTGTAACGACAAATTGGTTTTTGTTTCAGGAGCAAAATGTGGAGCTCGGTCACTGCGGCTGGCACCGAAAATGGACCAGCGCCTCCTTCGAGAAGCAAGCACAGCGCCACTTTACTTGCCGGTCACGTGTATCTTCTCGGAGGTCGAAATGGAAATCTGCCTCTCAAAGATCTCTGGCGATACAGTCTCGGTAAGTCTTATAGTTTTGTTTGCATCAATAATACATAGAAAACTTTTAATGACCATGTCCAAAACTCTGACAGTTCTAAATAACTATGTTTAAACACTAGAGTTTTGTGGACGATAAAACATTGTTGAGAGATATTCATTGTTAGTTTTCGGTAATATCGAGAGAAAATCTCTTGTAATTACCGCGAAAGTACGGCAGTATATTTCGAGTGGCTCAAAACGCGCGATATAATACGAACGTCGTTTCTGACCAAGCTCACCCTATCGCGTTCACCCCATGGAACGAAGGGGCGCGACGGAATTTGGACGGGGTTCAAGTCTGATCAATAATGCACCATTATTAAAGCCCACATACATCAGACTAAATCCGCAGGCGATACTCTACAATTATATGGTATTTCTACGGAGATCCAAACACATGCGGGAATTAATTGCACCCATCAGTCATAATCGGTGGCTTGTGTACGTGACAGGCAAAGATACTTCTTCCGCAAATGAAAAATGTTCTTAGGGTCGAAATGTTTATATGTTAACCAATTTATAATAACAAATAACATTTATAATAAAAATAACATCTAAGTGGCGTCAGAAAATTAATTATTTACATTATTTTCCGTTGTTTTCAGCCGTGTTTATTCTTGAACGCAAGGCGAGTTAACGTTTTATTTTAACTTTATCAGAGAGTTAAGTTTTTATTTCGACGCTGATTTCTTCACTCATTTTAATGTGTTTTGATTAATATATATAACGATGTTCTGAACAATTAAGACATTGAAGCATTTACGAGAAGAGCGATAATTTAGAAAGTCAAGTGTATGCGCGAATCCACACATCACTCGTGAGCGCATCAGCAGATCTCTTAATCAGAGAGTATTGTTCGGCCATGCTTGCCGGGTGGATATTGAAGCAGCGAAAGGGTTGGCGCACGCAGCGTTTTGTTTTCAGGAGGCAAACAATATCCTCAGCTGTCACTATCCCCTGCTTTAAAAGCCTAGCTTTTGACGATCTGTTTGATCTTACAAAACTATTGAGATAACTCGAAGAATCACGAAAGCGCACTAGTGAAACCTAAGCTTTTGTCGTATTTTCTTCTACATCGTCGGGATAGACGAGAGAAAATGAAGATAGTCTCGAAAAAACATTAGAGAAAAAATCTAAATATATTAAAATCTTCGTAATAATTTTATAATTTTGTAATATGTATTTTACTTTTCTCAAATATAAAAATGTTCTTCTTTATGCGACGCAAAGATTTTGACCGCAAATTTGTCGCAGAATACTTTGGTATAGTCAAGTTATGAAAGCACTTATCGAGACGGAGTCTCTAGTGGTTAAATTGTTGTTACGAAGCACGTATATCCACTCATCCCCCAGAATGTGAGATCTCTTGTGCATCGAACATGCGCCGCAGTTTTGCAGCACACGCTTTTAGTCACAAAGGGCGAAAGAGCTATTGCTTCGATGCTAAAACTAGATATGACACGTGTACCACGTAATCAATGTAGAGCATCTCTAGCATCTTTTTAAGATGCCGAAGGTATTTTAATTATCGTAAAAGAAAAAAGTGCTCTCTGGTTTTCTTGCCGAGATGGCATTTGTGTTAAAAAATGTAACTATAAAGATTTAAGAAAAAAAATCGTTGTGCGCAAAATTACTGTATCACAAGAATTTTTATATTCGCAATCTACTCGGACTACGTAAACACCATCGCGAGTTTGCTATTATGTTGAAAAGCGACTGCGTTCTTTGACCCGAAAACAGGAACGCGAAATATATGTCACCACGGTATGAAAGCCGACTATTAAAATGCAACTAGAGTGCACTGGAAAAACGCGTGCAACGTTCTCGTGTATTTATAAACACGTGCACTTTGCGTGATAGCACACACAGCGCATGGTGTAAAAACAAATGCTGAATACACAATAGATCTCTTTGTTTTTTCTTTCAGCGGAGAGCAAGTGGGAGGAATTACATCCAGGAGGCGAAAGACCGCCGGCTCTTCAGGAACACAGCGCGGTAGCTTATAAGGATTGTCTTTACGTTTTCGGAGGTGAATTGGGTTTCTCCGCTGGGACAGAAACGCCACTCTGGGTTTATAGTATCAAGGTAATGTACAACAACTGCAAATATATAGCTGATATTATTAGTATTAAAAAAAATTTCATTATTTTTGTTATAAAAAAAAAAATAAACGCAACTATTAAAACACAGAAAATATATTGTTGATTTTTGTTACGGTAATGAATATCGGCGCGTTCTTGCACTTCCGATAACGATTGCGACAGCCCGTCGCTTTGAAGAAACTCTTAATGATCTTTTCCGCGACAAGGGGAGCCTCATCAAGAGAGAAATAGGAACGGCAGAAGCATCGCACCCTCAAGAGACGTCGTTTATAATCGATAGCGGCGTCATCGGCTACGAGTTTTATGCAGCGCTCTCGAGTTGTTCTCGCTCTGGCACCCTATGCTGTAACATAGAGGGATGATTTTGGCAGCTGCCGGGGATCGACCGGCAAATTTATCCAGCCACTAGCGGCTCGAGTATGTGAAGAAATTCACTAAGCCATCATTGTTATTCTGTTGTGTTCTGCGATGTCAAGCATTCCGTGGCAAGAATAATAAGCATCACGGAACACAGGGTTGTTGGCCTTTTCCGGCTGCGTCACTTTGCGTGCAGAAAATCAATCTTTCGAAATAAGCTCAAAATCGATGCGATTTGTAAAGTGAAAACGACAACCGTCCGGAAAATCGATCAAACTAATGAAAATTATATTCTTCCTCTTTTCACTAAATGAGCTGAAGAGCTTTCGTAATGAAATCTATTTCTGAAATTTTTTTCATTTAAAAAAATATAGTTTCTTGTACAAGTTTAAGGGAAAAGGATAAGAAAAAGCATCGATGCGCGATATTGTCAATCAACTGTGGCGTAGTCGCTCAATATTGCCCTTCGTCTCGTTTATCAAATTGAGAGGGTGCCAAGCTCTCCTTCCGATCAGTGAAACGGCAACTGCCCGGAGGCTATCCGTCGGTTTATCTAATCAAGTTGTACAGGTCGATCTTAACTAAATTCTTGTAACGAATTCAACGCAAATTTCAGATAAAGATTATTGCGAAAACACAAGCATTTCACGAAAAATGAAGAAAGATTAATCGGGAGTTATTTTAAAATTTTACTACGCAAAATACGACGTTTCTCTCGTCTAGAAATTAGATTTTCCGTTTCAATATACCGATGCAATGCCTATTGCGTCTAACTGAAGACGAGAGAACGTCTATATGCATTGAACGTTTATGCATTTAACGTCTATGTAACGTTCCATTCACAAGAGAATGACAGAAGTCGACATTCGACAATGACGAATGAGATTTCTCCTCCCCGAAGTGATACGCTCAAGGTGTTGGTATTACTTCCAGTTCCAGAGACCCGACTGCAATCGATCCGAATATATAGACGTACACGTGAGATAGACGATATCGAGTCTCAGATTAATCTCGAATCTAGTTGATGCTATCCTAAGCAATTATCAGCTAATGTGAACTGCATATATGATCCCCCTTCCACGAGAAATTTATTTGTAATCTAAGTGATATCGACATAAAAATAAGTCAATTCTAACATTATATTATTTTTATTTATATTATTTATAATATAAACAAAAATAATGTAATGCTATTTTGTCGATTCATACTATTTTGTTAATAATTTATACTTTATGGTGATTTCTGTCTGTTTTTCCTGTGATAACAATAACATTTGCTGACGTGTTCCTTTAATTTCATACAATATTCAAGAGCGGCGCATCTTTCGCGGGACTTTCAAGAGCAATTTAAGTAGTCGAGGATGATGTTTGGCAACAGCTGGTGTTAACAGGTTTTCTCTTCAATTCGTACCCTTGAAACCAGAACTGAGGGAGGGGAGGGTTTCGGGATTCTCCAGAGGATAGAACCGCTCACGTGCGAGGCATTAAAAATTAACACGGCCGCAAGATGCGAAACCCCGAGTCAAAATTTTGATGCTACTTTCACACTTTTGAAGATACTTTGCACCTATTTAGCTGACTTATATGCTTGTATAAACTGGCAAAAACCTGCTTTGACAATATTATATTCGTTTACTCTTCTTTTAAATCTTTAATTCTACAAATGATATCCTTACCCTATTTTGAAGTTCCAGACGCTCTCGATATTATAAGGATTAAAGTAGGTCTTTTTTACGTAGGAGCTAGAGTAGCACGGTAGGTTCAAATAAAACCTCTAT